>CAMXCT020000165.1:0-26134 GCA_947184155.2 Cladocopium goreaui | reverse complement strand
ATATATACATACATATTATATTATATATATATGTATATATGTGCAGTGATAGTGTAGTGATAGTGTAGTGATAGTGTAGTGATAGTGTAGTGATAGTGTAGTTATACGTTAATAGTTATACTATGTCTATCCGTGTAAAAGTATGGTGCATAATAGCACTACTTGTATTACTGTTATGTAGGTTAAGGTTAGTAGCTGGTAGTGCTAGTGTAAGTAGCAGTGAATAAGTAGTGTATAGTGTATGATATTGTGTATAGGCAGTGTATAGTAGAAATTCTATAAGTCCTATTACTATAGTAGAAACAGTGTATCATTATAGTATAAGTTAATTTAATTTATTAGTACTTTGTCTTAATAGTGCAACTTAGTGGTGTATAAGTTAGTGTTTAGTACGGATAAGTTAGCATGTAGTGGATCATATAGTGTATAAGCACTAGTGTGTGGGAATAATATGATACAGCACTTGTTATGATAAATTTAGTGCATGATAAGATAGGATGATATATGGTATAGTTTATAGGGTGTAGTAACGGTGTCGTAGATAAGATGAGTAATAGTATGATAGATACAATGTATGTATATACTATATTCATCTATTAATATATATATATGATAAGATAATACGATATGATCTATATCATATCATTGCTATGGTACCATTATATGATAGGGTAATATATGGTACAGAAATTGTATAGTATAATATAACTATTACCATTACTATAGTATTACTTTGCCTCTGTAAAGGACCCCAGGAAAGACATGTTCCCCCAATCGTTTATCAAAACGTATCAAAACATATCTCTAACAAAGACTCGTCAGTGCCTATAAATAAACGACCTTCAAACAGCTCAGGCCAAATTTGAGTACCCTCTACCGCTTCTAATCTGCATCAAAAATAGTCATGGCTACACAAACCGATGACTGCCTCGATGACAAGATTATGTTGCAATATTCTGTGCTTACTATATTACACTAATACTAGCATAGTACCGTATAGCATTGAGAAAATATTGCAAAAATGTGCTATAATATCATTCATACTATATATTATGGTGCACCGCAATATTTTACTACATTACACCACAGCACTGTGAGAATTCCGATCCACCAGTCTGCAAAGGGGCATGGTACAAGGTGTTCATTTGCACTCACACATCAGATACTAGCATAGGGAAATGTATGAAAACATAATGTCGGACATTGCCAATTCAGTGTTTCTTACAACTCACCAACTAAACGTCAAAGCGTATGTTTAAAACAAATGATCAATTTCCAAGCAAAACACTGATCATAATACCGGCCGGACTTGGGCACCCAGAAAGTCAATGACCCAGATTGAACCCAAAAAAATATCGATATCTGCCAACAATGACAAACAAGAACCTACAGTATTCTTTAATATTCTTTATGTTTATTCGTACATGTTGATCCCTTTTGGCTCCACGCCATTTACCCCACAGATTAGAAACTTGAGCACAAGAGACTGAACCATTTCTACCCCCTAGTAATCTAATGTATCCATTGAACATGGCCATGGTCAATAGGTACTCTAGGGCCCCAGGGCAAATTAACATAGATGTGGAAAACCCATGGTTTCCGTAGGAAAACAATCTACACATGGTGGTTTTCCCAGATCTTTTGTTGGATCCCCTTACATAATCCAGCTGGCTATTCGATCCTGTGAAGTCAAAGGTTTTCACTACAATTATCATAACATCTAGTCATTTAATGTTGTTTTTAATGGAAAAAATATGATACAGTCATTATAGCCATGAAAAGAACCGTCAGTTTCTCCTTCCCTAGAATTAGCCTGTGGTAATTTAACATAGCCATGGAACATGACCCATGTGTATTTTCATAGTTTACCTATTCAAATGATCATGTCCATGGCCATGGCTTCCATGGCTTTCTGAAAAATGACCGCTGTTCGTCGTCCCTTTATTACACTGGTTGGTTGGGAACCGGATTCCCCAAATGGATGGTGGATCCGCGTCGCCTCACCGCGACGCGGATTGCTGCCACGGGGCAGTACGGCCATGCCAGGAAGCGTGGATTCCTTTGGAAGTTGCGAGGGATCCTCGCGGTGATACAACTCGCCTACCGCGCGGTAGGAAGTGCGCCGTGCCACCGAGTGCGGAGATGTCATGGGTGTAACATATGTACGTACGTACGTGCATGCGTGCGTGCGTATCTACCTACCTACCTACCTATCTATCTATCTGTCTGTCTGTCTATCTATCTATCTGTCTATCTATCTATCTATCTATCTATCTATCTGTCTGTCTACCTATCGATCTATCTATCTATCTATCTTTATGTCTTTCTTTCTTTATGTCTTTTCCTTTTTTCTTTCTTTCTTTCTAATCTATCTAATCTATCTAATCTATCTAATCTATCTAATCTATCTAATCTATCTGATCTATCTAATCTATCTAATCTATCTGATCTATCTATCTATCTATCTATCTATCTATCTGTCTATCTATCTATCTGTCTGTCTGTCTATCTATCTATCTATCTATCTGTCTATCTATCTATCTGTCTATCTATCTATCTGTCTTTCTATCTATCTATCTGTCTATCTATCTATCTGTCTATCTATCTATCTGTCTGTCTATCTATCTGTCTATCTATCTATCTGTCTATCTATACATCTATCTATCTATCTGTCTATCTATCTGTCTATCTATCTATCTATCCGTCTGTCTGTCTATCTATCTATCTATCTGTCTGTCTATCTATCGATCTATCTATCTGTCTATCTATCTATCTATCTATCTGTCTGTCTATCTATCTATCTGTCTGTCTGTCTATCTATCGATCTATCTATCTATCTATCTATCATCTACCTAGCTAGCTAGCTAGCTATCTATCTATCTATCTATCTAACTTTAGATGCATGTATGTATCTATGCATGTATGCATGCATGGTTGTATGAATCCATGCATGTATGTATACATGTATGTTATGTATGCATGTATGAATGCATGTGGGCATGTATGTATGCATGTATGCATGCATGGAAAAATGAAGTCCAAGAAAATGACATATGTAACCCAATTTGAGGATATTCATGGCAACTTTGTAGTAGTGAAAATAAGGGTCCAAATCATTGGAATTTGGCAGTGCTCATTCTAGGACATGTCCACATTGGGCCGCTAATCCTCAATAATACACCCTCACACTCACATTAAAATGGTGATATCATGACTGAGGAGCTTGACAAAGACATTTAAGGGAACAATCATTGAACGTCATGTGGCTGAAGTGGTAGATACTTTATATTTCTGTTAAGCTGGGTGCCGGGTAGTATACATGTATATATATAGCTTGCCCTCCAACTGATTATCAACCAAAATAGATATGGAAAACCCATGGTTTCCCTAGGAAATTATCTAGAAACATATGTGTTGATTTACTGGAGTGTAAATGATGGTTTCGCGAGGATGGGATAGTTGAGCCACGTCCATTCATCCCCAAACAATATGATGGCTTTGTCGGTCCGTGGACGAATACAAGGTGGTGCCCCTTAGCTATATTTTCGTTTACAACCCCATCTAAGTATAGTTCTAATCACCATAAACCCCAGTTAACCTAGTTATAAACCAACTTAGCAACTATGGGGCACCACCTTGTACCTTATACAGTACCTTTGCATGGCATGGCGTATATAACACTTATTGTGGATACACTGTAATATATTGTAGTATATGCATAATTCGATGGGATTTATATTCAGAGGGGTTATACGGTTGTACCAACCTCCATTTGCATGCAGGAAAGGTTCAATATACAACTAACATCCACTGTCTTTGGATTTGAAACTTAGTATTGTCAACAACAGAATAACTAAGTACTTTATCACTAGATTTTACAATATATCATGATATATATCTACAATTAGATGGGATACTTCAATATCTATATCTATCACCATCTAGTTGTCATATTCATCATGGAAATAATATTATCTGATGAGATATCATCCGTTATATTCTTTTAATTCTTTTATATCTATATTTAGATGGGATTATCTATCATTAGATGGGATAATGAATTATGAATTATAGATGATTGTTTCATTCGATGGATCATATTTGGATGGGATCATTATATAATCAAATAATTACATTGTTACATGTGATTTTCCCGTGAATAGTTGATCACAGCCATAAACCTCCCTTTAGTTTGGGGAATTCTAATTGCTATGTTTCATTACCGGAGGGCATGTTCCCTTTATAACCCAATTATTATCCGACTATTCTCCCTGTAAATCCGACTAAAAATCCGACTAAAAATCTATATAAATTCCTAAAAATCCCTATTAATCCCTATTACTTCCTGTAAATCCCTATTGAATTCCTATAAATCCCTATAATTCCTTTAAATCCCTATAATTTCCTATATGTAAATCCCTATAAAGCCTAAACATCCATCCGTCCACTCTCCAGGCACCTCGTTGTGCCGCCGTGGCTGCGCCAGGCAGCTGCGCGCTGCTGCAGGAGTAGGCGCGGCGCAAGTGACGCACCTCGCCACAGGGTTGGCATGAGAGGATGTAAAATATGGCACTTACCCTCTGGTAAATTAATAGTGGAAACTAGTCTTCCAATGGGTAAGTGCCATATTTTATAGTGGATTAATAGTGAATAGTTGGATTAACAGTTCGACCCTGAAAATGACCAATTTATAGTGGTTTTACTAGTCTTCCAACCCCGACTCATGGCAGGGTCGTCATGTTAATTTACTGGAGGGTATAAGGATCTATATATAGAGATAGCCATCATGTAGCCATCATATAGCCATTATATATAGAAAATCACATGTAATTATTCAATTATCCCATCGAAATATGATCCATCAAATGATCCAATCATCTATGATGTAATTCATCATGCTATCTGATGATAGATAATCTAAATATAGATATAGAAGAAAATGGATGATATCCCATCAGATAATGTTATTTCCATGATGGATGTGATAACTAGAGGGTGATAGATATAGATATTGAAGTATCCCATCTAATTGTAGATATATATTACTGCACGATAGTTTGTAAAAATTATTGATAAAGTACTTATTCTGTTGTTGACAATACTAAGTTCCAATACAAAGACAATGGATGATAGTTGTATATTGAACTTTTCCTGCATGCAAATGGGGGTTGGTATAACCTCTCTGAATATAAATCCCATCGAACTATACATATGCTACAAAACTACAATATATAACAGTATCCACAATAAGTCCAAACAGTTGTCTTATATAAACCATACCATGAAAAGGTATAAGGTACAAGGTGGTGCCCCATAGTTGCTAAGTTGGTTTATAACTAGGTTAACTGGAGTTTATGGTGATTAGAACTATACTTAAATGGGGTTATAAACCAACTTACAACTAAGGGGCACCACCTTAAGGATCTATAGAGATAGTCATCATATAGCTACTAACTATAGATGTGGGATCATGAACCAATGTAGTTATATACTATCCCAACAGATGGGTACATACTATGACTATGTACATATTTGGGGTTTGGGGCTTATGACCCAAGAATATATATATATATATGTAGCTATACCAACAATCCATATTCATCTGTATATATATATATATATTATACTGTATATGGATTGATAGGGATTTTTTGGTGATCTATAGGGACAATAGTGGGAATTTCCAGCCATAGTTACGAAGACTTTCCCAGCAAACCTCCAGCCATAGTTTGTTCGGGGATTTCCAAAAGGCCACATGGCTGACTACCGGTATACACTTAGATGTCGTCTAATCATGAGATATGTGCTGTAGGTCGTTTTCTTTTCATGAATACATATTTACAGTGTATAAATAAATAAATATATAAATATATATTTATACATTCTACATGCATTTCTTTTTAGACATTTTATATAGTATACATACATAATATATTCTACTCACCTGAAAATCCGAGACTGTCACCAAATCAATGGGTAGAAGCACCAAATAGTTCCGGATTTGATCCAGAGATAAACGCGATTTCTATACAACAAGACTGGAGATATCCTGCAAAAAACATTCAAAAACTCAACAACTTGTTTCCCCAAAAACAGCAATCGGAATTGGGTATGGCATGTTCTCCTCGAACTGGACGATGGGAAAAATGACAAGAAACCTGCATATTTTGAGGGTAAAAAGCCTGGTTTCCCGTCAAGATGTTCCCCAAAACCAATCCATTGCATGTCTGTTTTCAGCGGTTTCCCACCATGACGTTGAGGTATCACCTCCAGCCCTCGAGAAACCCTGAAGTTGGGATAGTAATATCTGCAAAAGAAACCCTGAGAAGTGATCTGCTTTAGACTTCACCTTGTAACATCCAGCACCAAACATCATCAAACTAGCTTCCACTTTGCGAATGGAGAGCGACTAAATCCAGTAACTAGCTCATCTTCTGCTGCAACATCATGTTATATTCCCAATCAATCCAATCATCAATCCAATTCCAACCAGTTTGCATCAGAAATCCAATCTATCAAGCTGTTTCTTAGGCCCCCAAAATAAATGAAACCGTTCATTTTTAGGACCAAAAACTCAAAAACATTCTGCCGCCGCTTTCGGCTCCCGGCTGCGGTGCCTGTCGCTCCACCGCTTTGGGTTCCCATGGCGATTGCATCTTGGGCACTCGCTGATGCTTCAAGCGTAGCGCCCTCCAGGCGCGCATGGCGCTCTGCTGCGCTGCAGTGGGAAAAGTGCTGCCGGGAGGCTCGAAGTACAGCCTGCGGGGATGCTGGTTGGGGACTGAAGTAAACACTACATATGCGTGTATATATATATATATATATCATATATAATATATGTGTATATCATATATAACATATGTATATATATATATGTATTATATCATACATACATATATATATATATATCATAAAATATCATATCACATTATATCATATCATATCATATTATATAGTATATATAGTATATAGTAAATAGTATCTAGTATATAGTATATAGTGTATAGTATATAGTATATAGTATACGCAATTTGTACGCATATAATTTGATATCCAACTTATCTACATTATCTATGCTGTAGATACTGTACATTGTACACCACACATATCTGTACATCACGTTAAGACGTTCAAAATGGATTTAGATGGCAACATTCGCCTGGACATGTACACAGTGTCTGGGTTTCAAATGAGGGTTTCCATAGTCATGGGGGATCCCCAAAATAGTTTGTGTATGGAAAATCATTATGGATGATAACTGGTGGTCATCTCTCCCATTGGAAACCTCCAAATGGTTTCAACCAAAATCCTGTGGATCTTTGATTTTAGCGTACCAGGAAAAGTGAGAACAATCTCCAGCGTCCCGACAGCCTCAAAGCTTGATCAGAAAAAGAAACAGTTCGACGTGAGCAGTGATGAATTCTTCATCAGTCCACCATGAAACCATCAACCCATGAACCAACTGATCCAACTGGATCTTGTGGCAAGTTCTGCGAAATTCCCTGAGTCTTTGAATGTCATTGATTTCCGCATCTTTGGTTTAAGCACCACCTTCTAACTCCTACCAATTAAAAAAGAAAGAATGGTTTCTGCCAAGGTACTGGATGCCCTCCTCGATATCTGCAATGGCTTTTCGATGAAGCCTGCAACACAACTGGGACTCGAAGGGCTCGAAGGACTTCAATGGGAGATCTCCAGGATCCAACAGATGGAGGTACCTAAAGGTACCATTTTTCAGGCCATAGAAATTGGGGGTATATACCCTGAAATTAAGCTCTGAAAAATAGGCCTTATATATGGTAGGTACCTCCAATTTAGGATCTTGGAATGGCCATTGACTACAGATTCGAACCGCTTTTTTTTTCCTTGTACTGTTTCATCTTCATCGCTTGTTCCAGCAAACCATAGGTTGTTTACTAGAGTCTAACCGCTTTTCAATGCATGGATTGCATGGATGGGGCCAATCTAAAGGAACCATGGCTACCACCCATTTAATTGGTAGGTATTGATAGGTCATATGCAGGAATCCTCAACTAACACATCGATCACTGCCAGGTTTGTCAAGTTGTTCCCTTTTCTTGCACCAGTGTTTCTGCCTGTTACTTTTTGTTGATCAAAGAACAAAGACAGAAGGTATACGGTATACACCATCAGTGGTTCTGGCTGCCCATGAAACATGCGTTATTGGCCCAACAATGTAAACATTTCCACTGCATGTTCACCAAGAATCAATAAATGTCAATCATATCCCCAAAAATAGATGGTCAACAAAAAAGTGGTTTTAGTGAATGAACCGCTTGGGAACTAATGCAACATCTAAAGTGTTCTAAAGTCATCGACGAAAAGCAAATCCAAGGCGCTGTTCAAAGGCGTAGTTGCACTGCATCACCAGTTCACTGCTCACCAAGGAATCAAGACTTGGTGCCTCCTGCATTGGACGTTGCAAATTGCCCCGATATGTTTTTCAGTTTTCGAAATAGTCGAATTATGCCATCATGAATGTACCATAATGTATCATCGAAAGATGGGAAAGGATGGGAAAGGAACAATCCGACAGAATCCGCCACCAAACTTTACTACGATTTATGTATATATTTACCTATCTTTTTGGCGATTGCTATGTATGGCTTTGCCCAAAAATAGGGCACCAAAATCTGGAGCACCCCGAAATCTATCCACTGGTTGATCATCATGTTCCGCAAAATCATTGTGGCTGTTTTTTGTGGTTTCCAATTTCCAGGTCCAAACCCAGTTTGGTCATATCCTATTGTTGGTTGAATATTGCAATTATCTATCTTATTCTCTATCATATTGAACTATCCCCCATTTTGATGGGTTGAATTTTGACGCCCTATGTTTGTTGTCTGGAACCCCTATATGGGGATGTGTCAAAGCCCCCGCTTCTGTTCA
This sequence comes from Cladocopium goreaui, assembly GCA_947184155.2. Classification (NCBI taxonomy): domain Eukaryota; class Dinophyceae; order Suessiales; family Symbiodiniaceae; genus Cladocopium; species Cladocopium goreaui. Next base: position 17,224 of record CAMXCT020000165.1, on the reverse strand, counting down.
CATCAAAAAAGATGTTTTATAATGTCCCCCTAAAAATGCTGATCCATAGCCAATATTTCCAATCCATGGATGTAACATTAGTCGACTTGTTTAGAAACAACAGTGGCTTTGTTATACTTCATTTTCAAAGAAACCCATAATGTCAACCCTGGATTAATAAACCCCTAGGCTGTTCAATTGGGAGTGTACCATTTAAGTACCAGATTATGACTATTGGAGGAGTACCCCCCTAATTTTCATCAACCATGGTTTAGCAAAATCCGGGGTTGACATTAGCCATAAAGAGACTAACAACTTTGGTGCGGCATCCCCCAATGGTCCGCCCCCGTCTCCAGCTTCGTCGCCGTCTCCAGCTTCGTCGCCCGCGGCCGCGCCGGGCTCGCCGCCGGCGTCGTCCACGCGGCCTTCGGGGCCGCCGCCGTGCTGCCGGACGGCGGCGCAGGCCCCGTCTCCGCGTCAGAGTCCTGGCGCTTGGCCGGTCGAGGTGGACAGCATGGAAAAAATGGGAATGACAAATGTTCTCATTGTAGTATGCCTATTATTAGTGTTAAAGTTATGATTAGCAATCATCTTTTCATAAAATCAATCTGACTATTAGTGTATATTCGTGTTATTTGTTGAACCCTCTCAATGCTGTCCTCTATCAACCCCTTCACCTCGCAGCCTAGCAGTTCACTCGTACGCTTGCGTACCTCCAGGGGATCCCATTGGAAGGTCGAGGTCCCTCCAGGCCTGCCAGTCGTCATCTGAAAATCAGATGACCAAAAGAGTCCGGACCTGAAAATAGGCTACCCCCAATTCCAGTGGATGGAATTAGATATAAATATAAATGATATAAAACCTCATTGTTTCCCGATCATTTGATGGCAATCTGGGGATATCCCCTATTTTCAGACAAACTCAAAATGGGCCAAGTGGGCTTTGCATTTGAGGTACCGTCAGTGTCTGTGTTCTCCAAAATTAGGCACACATCACGTCAACAAAAAATTCATTGCGAGCACCATTCATGAAGAGATCCAGTACCAAATCTGGCTCTCGTTTGGGGGGTCTTTAATACGTTTGGGGGATGGGATTAGTTCAATAACATTCAATAACATTTTTTTTTTCACAGGAAGTGATGATGAGTCACTCACCAAAAAACCAAGTAGTTGTCCCTGATAAAACTTCTATCCTCTGGCAGCTCATGATGTATCCAGCACTGTGGAGACGTAGCGAAGCCTGGCTGTCCCTATTCATATCCACTCGACTCATCCATTGATGCCAGTACCCAGCCCTCAAGTTGCAGACAAAACCCCATGCGGTTCTCCCGAAAACAGTGAAGTCTAAAGCCCATTTGCAGATTGGGAAAATTAGAATAAATAAGAATGATTGAAACCGCTGTATAATCGGTTTTAATGTAGTAAACCCAATAATAAACCACCAGTCTTGCAGGGTTTCTACCACCCCCCCACCTGGTGAAATTGGGAGTGGTTTGTCGTTGGGATCACATAATTGGTGACATACCCAGCCCTCATTTATGGTAGTTTTTCACATCCCCCCTGCAGTACCCAAGCGCCTGCCCTTGAGGCTCAGTTGCTGTTTCCACTCACGGAATTTGATGAACTCGCCACGCACCTCGGGTGTCACAAGCCGTGTCCATGTCACCTTGCCTCTGGATAGAAACAATCCAAACCAACTTTGTTGGGCGGTCGGGGCGAATCGCCTCCGCTGAAGTCGTTGGAAGTCACTACGGGGCTATGGCATCTATGGTTGTTTCTGGGCCCACTTCCAACTATTTTCGGTGCGGCTGCCACGGCAAAAACACTGTTGCAAACCAAACACATTCCAGACATTCCAGACCTCCAATTCTGGTTCTCTAATGTCAAAGGGGCGTTATACAGGCCAAAGGACCTAACGGAAATTGTACCAAAATGTACAAGGCAAAATCGTTCATCTTCAGTGCCTGTAGATTTTGGATCCGTACAATACTTGTTCCAGGTGAGGAGCTACGGCATCAAGTGATGTGCAAACCTTGAGGTAAAGCCTTAGGAAAGAAAAAAAGGAATGTCCAAACAAAAGTAGGATACTGTACCTGCAAATCTCATGATTTCGAAATTTCAAAAATCAAAATAGCAGAGTTTTTTGGCCCATCCGCACCCAAATATCAAGTTGTTTCGGCTTCCCGGCTTCCCGGCTTCCCGTCCCCTTTATAGTCCCCATAGTCCCCAAGATGCTGAGATTTACATCACCCATCCCCCGAAAAATGCCGCGCCGCCCGCAAGAGGTGGCCTGGCGCGAAAGCCCAGCTGAGGGGCCGTTCTGTGGCAAAAAACACGGTTGCTTTAGAGTTATTTATCAAAGTGCGGTTGTTTAATCGAACTTTTTGGGGTGATCAAACTTTAGGGAGTTATTTATCAAACTTTTGGAGTTGTTGATCGGCCCAATTTTGGCCAGATTGTGGATTCCCAGGAGTCTGCTGGAGGTCAAATTTGGATCGTTTTTGGAGCAGTTTTTGACATTTTGTGTGGGTCATGTTTTGGGTCATGTTTTGGGTCATTTGTTTGACCAATTGTTTCAACAAAGGTTACCTTTTGTCTCTGGGGGAAGCAACATGTGAAAAACAACACTATCATCTCCAATTTGGAAATCATAGAATCAGGTTTTCTACATTCAGAATTCAGAATGAATCTATGAATGATGAAGTCGTTGATGAATTTGCCAATTGTTGTTCATTCGCATGATGCACTGAGATCTTGTTGTTGCCAGACGCATTTTCAATGGACACATTGGAGTAGTGATCATCTAACTTCTTGTAAATCTACTATCATTTGCTGTTTTGGGATTTATCGCCAACCATTATGATTTCTCATGTTTTCTCATGATTTTAAATTCCAGTAACCTATAGACCCTGCCAAATGGGGGTTGGAAGATTAGATTCCACTACAAATGGGCTATTTTCATCTATTTTCAGGGTCAAACACTGAATTGAAAGGAGGGTTTTTCACCGTGGCACCCCTGCAGGCCTGCCACGCGTTCTCCCGGCCTGGCCGTTCTGGCTACGCCAATGATGGTTAGGATGGATTGGCCAAAATGTAAAACAAACATGTGGCAAACCGCCGCCAAAGTGAGGTAAAATGATGTTATGTGGCGAGGGGAACTGGATTCTTGAAAAGCAACAAACAAATGATTGAAAAGCATGTGTTCTGCACAACCACCCATCCCATAGTATCAGCTGGGTTGGTCTTTGAACAACACAGCGCAAAAAGTGCCAGTCTATATTGGATAATTCAAAGATGGAAAACAACAAAGTTGCCATTTCCAAAGAGGACAATATATCATATAATAGGGGGATGGGTCAAAACCCCAAAACCCTGTACCCCTGGTGAACATATTCGAATAGCTGGTCAACGGGAGTTCCATCCCCGGATTTCTGGGCATGGATCCCCATAGCCTCTGGTAAACTAACAGTTTGCTATTGAAAATGGCCATAGAAATAGTGAATTTTCCCATTAATAGCATGGTGATTTTCCATAGTTATGTAAACGTTTACCAGAGGGTAGCCATACAAGTATCTTGGTAACATTCTGGATCCACCAGTGACCATTGCCCTCATCCCAGCTCCATGCGCTACATGCCCACCTGCGTTGTAGCTGTGGAGTGTGGCGGGACGGTGATTCCGCCATGGCTCAAGGATTGTCATCTGAAGCCACTGGACATGCGGCTGCTGCAACTGGAGTTTCTATGTTCCAAAGACCTCAGAATCAGAAATGAAGCCCCCAATGTCATCTAGTTAAATGTTAAATCACATCTAAAATCACCTTGTCAGAAGGCACTGCAAGGAAAATCCGGCTCACTTCCATAACTTTCAAGATTCCCATGGAAGGATTCCCTGAAGCTCCAGCCACAAGTGCTCCCTTGAGCACGATCAGCCACGGGATGTCACGTTGGGGCATGCTGAAAAGGCATGGTTATGGCATGGCATGGCATCATTTACTATACCTACCATCTGGTTATGACATTCACAGTTTGCCATGGAAAGATCCACCATTTTTAAGTTCGGTACACCATCTATTTCTATGGGTCATCTATACCATGGCTATGTTGAAGAACCAGAGGGTAATTGGGCCATTTTGAGGCGACATCTTGAGAACATGTCCAGCCTCCGGGGCCAACCACAGGAGGACCAGCCGAATTTTTGACCCGAGCGGAGTGCAACATCTCGCCACGGAAATGGGCAAAAGTGAGCAACGCTACGCTTGGTGGTGCCCCAGTTAGCGACCTTGGTTTACAACTAGATTTACTGTTGACAATTTGTGTGTTTATCTAATATCATCTATATATACATAGTTGGGATTATGAACTAACTTTGAACTGGGGGGGCACCACATTGTAAGGATTTGAGCTTGTCCAACCATCGGGCTTACTGGGGTACCCAAACATAATGACAATAGGAGAAATGATGATAACCCATATCATAATTTTGGTGCGCACTATTTCTAGACCGACCCATTTAGGAAAATGCTCAGAATATGAGAGAACCAAGAGCAAACACCATGCTGGCTATAGAGCTTGCCTACTACCTACTATTTTTTGGGCTGTAATTTTGATCCCGTTTGCGCACGATCTGTCTTTGGGACCAGACTTCGTGCGCAAATTGATGCAACTGACACAAATGTCTGAACAGTTTTCAAGTTTCTAAAATTATTCAATTTTTAAATTAGCTCAGTATGAGATGAATCCCGTTCCTAATCATCATTTCTAGTGTTCAGTGAGGTCGTTCTTCTCCATCCACATATTTACAGATATAGATATACACATATCTACATCAAAAAAGAAAACCATCAGTTGGGTCCGTAAAACACTAATGGGGCCATGGGATTCCAATTGGGGGCCAACCCTCTGTTAGGTCAGTGGATTTCAAAACCCTCTGCCATTTCATGTATACTGGTTGGTTAAGAACAGGATTCCCCACTTCTCAATTGAGTTTGAAGGCGTCATGATCGCCATGGACAACTTTCAATAACTCGGGCAAATGATGGAACATTTCACGGGGAAAACAGAGAACAATCCCTTCTTATCATTTGAAAGGCTTAGGTGGCGCACCACAAGTATGCTCATCACAGTTGGCTGCATGGAAAATAGAGAAAAATAGTACAAAATAAAAAGAAATATACATATGAAAGCATAGGATGTCATAGAGAAAAATAATTCCACATAATATCAAATAAAAAACATCTCAACAAATAAAAACAAATAAACACCAATATCATAAAATAAAAACATATATCAAAAGATATGAACATATTTCATCGACTATCATACTACTATCAGAACAAAGTGCAAATGAAGGGGTCGGCCCCCTAGAAGGAACTCTGCCCAATGCTTTCTTAGTTTTGGGTTTGGGAAGAAATAGAAACACAAATAAACTCAAAATAAGCAAGCCACATTTTTTTTTTCAGCATCTGAGACCGCATAAATGAATGTGTAGCCTAAACAAATTACCTTTATTTAACCAGTGAAAAAGACTTCAATATCTGCGACCTCCATAATTGACCTGTAGTCTACATTAATATGTCCTTCAAAAAAAGCAAAGGTATTTCAAAATCTAAGCTCCATGATTCGATTTGTAGCCTACACAAGAACTAAGCAAGTGAAAACCTGGGCTGCCCTAATTGGATTTGTAGTCTACAATGGAAAAAATAAAAACATATTGTTTCATGAAAGCAAATTTGGCAAAAAAAACTGAAACAAATAAAAACACATCGATTTAAATTGATTTTTTGGACCACAATTGTTCACCGCACCCAATTTTACCACCAAATTTGAACATGTGTTTGAGAATTGAATGCATTTTGGCACCAAATTGATTGCACCATATAGGCCCAAATTTGCCTTTTCAAATATTGAAGAAACGAAACTTAGACCGATCATTAAATAACACCATATCAGACACTTAAATAATACACATATTCAATATTTTGATCGGTGGTTGAATATAATATACCATATCAAAATATATTCATATAATTATATATATATACATATATATATATATACATATATTCAGCAAATAATACCATATCAAAATAACTCATATTTTCAGCAGTGGTCGCAGGACATTGGCCATGTTTAATCTTTTATTGAGCACAAGATATTGCAGAAACTTCACATGGAAGGGGTGGCCGTTTCCTCCACATTGTGGTACATGATAATCTTATATAATCTTCATGAAGACACCCACGCTCATATATTTATGTTCATTAAATACTATGATTATGATGTTTTATTTCTTACTATAGTTTAAATTATTTTAATAGGTTCTTGTCATTTGCTTCTATTTGTTTTTATTTGTATTTATTTTTACTTATTTGTTTTCATTTGTGAGACCTCTGATGAGCCATCTTCCAATGAGCCCCCTTGTTCTTACAAAAGATCTTAGCAAGTTAGTTACGACGACATCAGATCCGCCCTGCACCGGTCTAGAAGAATCCTGCCACTACGCCGGGTATCTGCTCTGCTTCACGAATTTGCCTCGCGACTGGCTGAAACCGCAGTTGATGGTTGGCTAACATGTACTCGGCGGGACAGGTTGACATAGCCATAGAAAATGGCCCATGATAGATGTTTTATTATACCTCTTAAAAACGATGACTTTCCGTAACTATGTTACATAACTAGAGGGTATCTCTGCTCATTCAACTGATAATATCTCGTATTCGTCCTGGCACCGAAGGTATAATCTTTGCATGGCCAATAAAAATCACTTATATACAAAGCCTGAATAATCCATAATAATTCACCAATCTGAAATAATTATTGACCATTTGGGGATGATTCCCCTTATTGACCATCCTTCCGACGTCGTAGGCCTCATATTTTGTGCGCAGAAAAATGGCGAAAAAAAACCGACAAGAACCTGTTACTTCGATGAGTTTCCCATAAAAAATCTCCATTGAGTTTAGGAATTTCCCATATTTTGATGACACCAGGGGTTAACCCAGATACCCAGACCCAGATACACTGGAGGCTCGCCTACTCCCCTTCAAGGATCTGGCGCGCACGTCTCAACCTGCTGCGGAGTGGCATGTTGCAATAGCTGAATGGGTTAGAGGCTGTTCTTTTGTAAGGAATTACTCCGTGTTTTTGATTAAAGTTTGCTGATGTCTGTTCTTTTGAAACGGAACTCATGATTTTCCTGAACAACCTGCGGCGAGTGATTGCAAAAATGATGGCGGCTAAGATGTAATGATTGAAAAATATTGAAAAAAATAGTTTGATGATTTTCGCAACTATAAACCTTCGTTCATAGGTGATTTTCCCATTGAAACCTCCATTTATTGATGGCTGTTGTAGATTTCCCCGTGAACCCAACTGGTTCAGCCATCCAGTGCATCCTGAAAAGACCTGTCATATATACACAGGAAGGCAAGCGGAACAAGCTATGAAACTGCTAACCAGTTTGGTTCCAAATCGTTGGTGTCTTCCTCTTGGCAGAAGCAACAAAACCAGTGAATAGTTAATGGTTCAGGCTATGTTCAGACATGTTCAGACATACAAGTAGAATAATTAATCCTATCCCCCCAATATTAAATCCCATACTAAACCAGAAGGTGGTATTTATACTAAGGGAAAGGGATCAGTCATGAAGCTCCAGGTACCTGTGGAAAACCTTGGGTCATCCAAGACCAAAACCGTCACCGCGTAGCGTCATGGGATGTCATGTGAGGCCCCCAAGTTACCAAGTTACATTTTACCCGGCCTGGTAAACGGTCCCAAAAAACGATGGAAAATCACCATGATTTTCATGATTACCATGGGTAAATTTGGGTAAATCAACTATAAATCACCATTTTCAACAGCTATGTTTGTAAGTTTACCAGGCCGGGTACATCATTTTACGATAGTTGACCAGCCATGTGTGGCCTGAATTGGAAACCAGGCTGCGGCGACTGAAGCATATCCCGGAGCGGATAGAATATCAAGTTGTCCACGTAAATCCACCCATCCCCACCATGGGAACTATATATATATACAAGTGGAAGTCAAATGATATCATGATCTACACCAGAATGGTATCATATGTGATATATGTAGATGAATATGTATAATTATGCATACATATACACATAGAATTATCTCTATATACTGTAATAAGCATATAATATATCCGGTCACATACTATATTGTATATGTGTATAATATTGTATAATATTAATATCATACATAATACAAGTTACAATTATCCTGGAATAGATAGAAATGTGGGAGTTGCCCAAAGCATTCCTGTTTTTTCGTCGCCGAGGGGCCACCCCTCCATGGCAGCGGCTCCGCTCTCGAAGTTCAATACCTGGCTTTGTCTTAAAATGATTCCTCCAAAATGGTCATGTGTAGTGGAGATATAAAATGATATGGGGATGGGTCAAAACCCTGGTACCTCGTGAACCCCAAAATAGCTGGTAAATGGATGTTCATCCCACTAAAAATGTATCTATAGGTATTGACCCATACCCATATAAACATAGATTAAAATTTTAAGACAAAGTCATATACCATCCAAACATTCTGGAAGTGCTGTTTAAGAAGTAGATACTTCGACACAAGGAAATATAGGAAATTGGGAGCAACGACCACTTCCAAGTGGCAGCTAAAACTACCGAATATTTTGCTCGTTGCTGGTTGGATTACCTCTACGCTTCTTTTATCTTTTGGACTTGGCTTACCTGTAGATTTGCACTATGCAGGGGATTAACCTGACTAACCTGAGGTGTGTGATATGGAAGAGCATATCTGTTGGCAAAACATGGGATCGCAAAAAAACTCCGTGTTGAAAAACCGCTGGCACTGGTAGAGCTCCACACTTTCGCATAAAAAATGGCAACACGTCATCTGCCACATAAATAGAAGGGAAAACTGGGCACTATCCTAATTCCATCTAATTCCCATATCCCAATTGTAAACCGGCACTACTGCTTAGACTACTGCTTGGCTCATAGGAATCTTCATCACCCAGGAAATCAAAAGCGATCAATCCTGAAAACTGAACTAGAATCATGTCCAGCTTGGTATGGGTCAAAACGTCAGATTCTACAAAGCACCACTTTCTCTTAGACAGTGATCCTATTCGGGGCCAGAAGCATCTAGGGGCACTCATCCAAATACTGTCCCATCCACATGTGATCCCAAAATCCAGTGGCTTATCATCATTGTCATTATTAACCATTATTATCAATTCTTAACCACATTAATTAACCATTATTAACCATTATTGACCAAAATTATCAAGTATCCTATTCTTAACCATTATGAAAACCATTACCGTTTATTAAATCATTTCCCCGAATCACCAACCAGTGAAAATCATTATCAACTTATATACTTGTGCTAAACGTGACTATCGGGAACTATCGGAAATGATCTCAGAATGATCCACTGGCGAAGTATCAATCCCAGCAACCCCCAACCCATCCAGCACCTGCAACTCGCTGACCAACTGTTCCAAGCCCAGAACTTTGTCCGCCTGGTGAAACTGGGGACATCTACGGTTGAAACCAGTTTTTTCAACTACCAAATCTGGGGGGGTCCTGCAAATTGTATGAATTTGTTCCACTGTCCATTTTCGGGAATGTGATGGAATGTGGTACTTAAAAGCTTCGAATGATGTAGTGCAGAAGATATTGTTGGGGTACAGTATCTTCGAAAATGAGGACCCAACATTTATTCTTGAGATCTTTTGCGCAGGAAATCCAATGGGTTTGGGGTTCTCCAATTTTAAGTGCACCGATTTTCCTGGAATTGTGAAGCTTGTACAGCTTGTGCAGCAGTGTTTGCATGTATTGTACCTATAGAATCTAAATGTTCAAACTGTAAGTAATTTTTGGGACTAGCCCAAGAAATCTTGTTTGTTCAACATATCATGCAGCATCCTCAATTTTTCCTGAAAAAAACACGTTGTTTCATGTGTTTCTATGCTTCAACTCCCCATCCAGAGTCAAAATATTGGTGAAAAATAGCGAGTTTTTGACCAGGGAACAAAAAAGAAACCACCAAAATGGTGCTTACCATCTATAAATGGGCCATTTTCCATGCCTATGTTAAATAACCAGATGGTAAATACATTTAAATACACCGTTTTCTGAACATCCCCAGTATTTAAGCTCTAAAAAAATGTGAAATCCGTCTGTGTTTGTCCAAAAAATAGGGTGCCAAAACGTATCATGATTTATCAGTACGTTCGCATTAATAAGGCAAGAAATGAAAGCATCCATTTTTGGACCAACCCATGTATCATACATAACCCAATATGAATTATATGTATTATGAAATATCATCAGTCAATACCACTCATGTCCTGAGTCAAAAAATTACATCACCATATTTTGATATCCTCATCAATATGCTGTGCAATTAGTCATGCTACCCTCATGGTGGTTTTTCCATATCTATGTTAGTTTAATGAAGATCATGAAGGCTACATGCCCTCTGGTAATCCAACGTAGCTATGGAAAATACATGAAAAATGTCATCTTTTTAATCGATAAAATCATCTATAAATCATCCAAATTGGGCCACTTTCTATAGCTATTATCATTGCCAATCTTAGATACCCTGCAACAAATGACAAATTCTTTGCTGGTGAACGTACTGTTAATATCAAAAGACTAGTTAGGATTAAAGTACCCTAATAGTAATTAATAGAGACTGACATAGTAATTGATAGTAATTTTCATAGTAGTTAAAGTACCCATAACTAGGTCAATCTTCCCATTCCTCTATAAGATTGACCTAGTTAAACGTCAAATCCCGAGGATTGGTCCTATCGATTTCACCCGATTTCAGCGAAAAAACCTGCTGCCATGGTTTCGCCTCCTTCAGACGCTGCCGTTGCGCCTCTGACAGCTCCTCGACGGCGGCCACCGTTACGGACGGCTGAAAATTGGAAAATGTCAGAAGAATCTGACACTCATTGGATTCTGATCTGACATACATCCCAATCTGACATTTGATTATTTGGAAGATTGGAGAATCCAATGAGTGTCAGATTTGATCAGATTTGATCATTCTTACATTGATCTTCCAATTTATTTACAATCAGATTGTGACGATTGGGACTGAAAATTGGATTTGATAGTTGGGATTTTGGAAAATTGGGATATGCTGACGTTTAAAAAAATTAACCAGCAGAAACGTTGACTTCAACAACAAACATGTGGAGTTTAACCAGCAAACATGGCGGGGTTGACGATCCCTTTATGATTTTACCAGCAAACCCTTGTGGTGTTGAAGGAAGGTGGGTGTTGGATGTGTAAGCAACAAAAAATCATGAAACCGGCAAATAGCGGATTTCAATCAGCCAACATGGCACCAAGAAAATGATCGGTAGGGAGTTAAGCGGAAAAAATCGAAAATTCCGAGGATCAAGGGCATCTAACCAGCAAACAACAGAACATACGTTGCTTGATATGACCGATACCAACAAGTGACTGTCATTGTTCAAACGACGCCGGCGCCGACGACGACGACGACGACGATTTTTGTTTTATCGTTACTGAATCGTTACTCTTCTGCTTGCGTGATACTCTCGACTTATCGTGGCATGTTCTCCGTTCTCTCCTCTCGCGAGGTGCGTAGCTGTCGCAAGGCTTGTTGGCGCATCTTTTCCAGGAATTCGATCCTGCAACTGCTGGGTTGAGCCGAGCCGAGCCGTATTGTGCATGACATCGACTGGTTCTCTTTTCCGGAAATGCGAAATAAAGACATGTGGATATATATACTTAGATATGGATGGATGGATGGATTAGGATTAGATTAGATTAGACTAGATTAGAGTAGATAGGTTGGGTTAGATTAGATTAGATTGGGTTGGCTTAGATTAGATTGGATTAGGTTAGGTTAGGTTGGGTTAGATTGGATAGATAGATAGGTAGATAGAGATAGAGGTACATATACATATACATATGCAAATACATATACATATACATATACATACACAAACACATATACATATACATACACAATCATACACATATACATATACATATATATATATACATATACATATACATATACATATATATATACATATACATATACATATACATATACATACACATTTGCATATACATATTCATTTTCATACACATTTACACATACATATTCATATACATATTCATATTCATATTCATTCGCATATGCGAATGCATATGCGTATGCATGTGCATATTCATTTGCCTATGCATAAATATATATGTATATTGTATATACATATCAATATATTGATACAATTCACGAAAGAATGTACGTTGTATCACTGCCACAAATTCCACTGCTACAAAAGCAGAAAGTAGCACTTGCCAAACAAGATAGAGACGACATGAGATAACACAATATGGCCCGTAGCGCCACTTGCTTCATCTTGTCAGCGGAAACAGCCAATCAGCTGCCTTTTTTGGTAAACTTTCGGGCCACTAGTCTTGAGGCTCTTGCAATTCGTTCACAATACTACAGCAGTTAGTTCCAGAACAAACCCATCAGTTTACTTTTTGTCACCCTCACGACTCACAATCGTCCAGCTTCTTTGAGCTTGCTATATAACAAGAGGGCACACAAGCCCTTGGCATCTGGAGACAAATGCCACAAGTCTGCCAGAGGAACAAGGCACAACCTGTGCAGGGAATGGCCCCAAAGGCATCTTTCGGTTCTGGGGAGTTTGAACTTTTAACTATACCAGTATTAGATCAAATCCAAAAAAGACCGCCTTATTCATGGCTAGCCTGGATTTTTAATAATTCACGAATGGTTAGACATTTTGATCATAGCCGAATATGGGTCAACACTTTTGTTGCAAAATCGCTTTCTTAAGCTGTGGCAGCCAAGGTTTCGCCGACCTTCGAGAAGCAACCGATTTTGGGTGATAGTATGACGCCCCAGCCAGCCAAGGGTATGCAAACATAAGTGTATCATAGTGTATCCATGTTGAGGTATCAAACCATTCAGTTCAAGCACTTTACCAGTTATAGATAGTAATAACATCTAATAAATATGGTGTTCATTGTTCATTCCATAAGAGCTGGTAAAGGGCCATAACTGTTTGGCATATTCTCCAGTATCTATGCTAGTTTATTGGAGTTGAGTTTCCACACTGCTAGATATTACCCTCTGTTGCTGGTTTCAGTCTGTGACGAACCGCTCTGTCAACTAGCAACTTGATCTTCTCGTTCTCTTCCCGCAACCCCATCAATTTCCTTAGTGGTGCAAGTTCACTGCGCACAGTATGGCAGTTTAACTGGATCAACTACACCGCCACGCTGGAGATAAAACCAATGAGATTGGAAATGCCACCACAGATTAGTATTCAAATGCACATATAGGAGTCATCAAATGAATCGCCAACGGAAATCATGTAAAAGGAGGAAACCTATAAGACCTATAAGGATACACAAATGCTGGGATCCGTTCATGATGCCATCTGCAAGCTGCAAAACCAATCCACAAATTCCAGCATAGTCTTAGCTAAAGAAACACAGGTACAAAATGACACCTATGAACGCAAACTCGTCCTGAGAATGATGGGTATTTGTCAGGCTGACTGGGATACCCATTGATGATGCTCTAAGACAAGAAACCCTGCCGGAGGAACTTGTTTGAAGGCACCCCTTTTGCACTGCAAAGTAACGCAAAGATTGATCAGTGTGTTGAAATAACACTCCAATGAAATTGGCCTAGGTAAGTGCTAGAAACAACTACCCTCTGGTAAACTAACATAACTATGGAAAATCACCATTTTTAATGGGAAAACTCACTATTTCTATGGCCATTTTCAATAGCTACGTTAAATTACCAGAGGGTATTGACAAAAGACTCTACGCTGCAGTTTCGCATGGCCTCCCCATGGCGCAGTTTCGCTTCTCCACTCGGAGATCCACCATTTTTCTCCAAGCGTTCGCCGAAAGGCAATTACCCATGACGGATCCGGCTGGTGCTGGTAGAAAAATGCTAACATGACTGGGGTTAATCTTGATGGGATCCATGGAGCACCATATATATTATATTATATATATAGCATACATGGATCCGTCATGGCTTATCAACCAACTTCCAATTTTTTTCGACATAGAATTCCATCCGCTATCCTCAGCATTCAGCAAGCCAACCATGGGTCATGACTGATGTCCCCATGGGTCACATCACCCAACCATGAATGGTATATGGTATATAATGGCTACTATAAGGTGATGTCCTTTATATTCCCAAAATGGGACATTTAATGACCCATGCCAAAAGTTTGCAAACTCGCCCAGTCTCCCTTCCAAACTCAGGATTTCCTCTTGCCGCATCCGCCGGCGAAAGAGAAAGAGCCGAATGAATTCATCGCAGGCCCCCACAGAGGGATACATTCCCTCGAAGTCTTCGCCATAGACCTGCCGGTGATCAACAAAACGCGAAGGGTTGGGAGTCACTTTCACCAACAAAGGAGGCGTAAACTTGGGGTGTAGTCAATGTCAAACAGAGGTTGATAGGTGATTGATTGGGTTGTTTTGCGTGTTGAAATTGTGTATGGCAACATCGTGGAGTTAGTTCACCGACATGGGGAACATCCACAGCATGTCATGGTGAAGGTTTCCACATGGGAGTTCCCAATTCATGGATTATATGATTATACGTCTTCATCTCCGATATCATCCTTGCCAGCAAAAGATATCAACCATCATTCGTGAACTACCTCTGCATATGTCATCCACTAAATGATCCAACATGATCTGAAACCAGATGCGCTTAAACAACCAATAGTTTTAAATGGTTGATCGTTAAACCCATTCCACATGATGCTTAAATCCCATCTAAATGGTCCTAAGGGTATGGGACGAGAACAAGGGTGCCAATGAACCCACAAAGGACTGGCAACTGATCCTTTTTGGTACACCGCTGGGGTCAAGAATTCTTGATCCATACGCATATATACCCAAGAAAACTGCTGTATCAAATCAAGCCTTGACCCCTAGTGTTTGGAACGATTCTGTGCACCGGGCCGACCAGTTGATTTCTCATGGGCCGAGCAGCCAAAGCTGTCATGTCCAACAAGTTCTTGGCGTCACATCCTCCGTTGCGGAACGACGGGAGACTGTTGGACGAATATGGGGCTTGGGGAACTTCGAAGCATGTACGACCTACGTGCCCAACAAGTATGCATACATATATACATATATATATATATACATATATTATAGAGAGAGAGAGGGAGTACAATGTGTATATGTATATATATATATATGTATGCTATATTATACAACTATATGTACATACATCATCAACCTACTTTTACCAATTTTACCGACCAAACACCTTCCCATTTGCGGCGCCGAGCTTCTAATACCAGTCTCTTCCTCCATCTCCCGAGCCATGGCACCTCCAAAGTCTCCATTTCCATCCAGCATTCCAGCAGGAAGGGCCATGTATTGCGGCTGCACGGTGCAAACGTTGTCAATACCTGGCATTGATAAAGCGCGCAGCTGTTGATGGATGTTGATGGTCACGGTGATGTGGGGTCATATTCATTTCACCGCTTGGTCTAAGGGAAAATCTACAGGAAACCCGGGGATTTAACAGGCATCTAGGTGTTTTCGTCTAACTGTTCCTCTAACTTTTTCCTTCAAGCATTCCTAGGATAATTGGTTTCAATGGGGATTATTGAAAAGCTACCAACTATCCAGCTCGCCCTGACTCAAGATTCTGGGGAGATTCCAGAGCGTAAGGAGCCCCAAAAGCTCTGGCTTTGACATGGAACAAAGCAAATTCCAGGGGTTAGGGAATGTTGAACCCTATTTCCAGAAAGTGCCAAATGTAAAAAGGGTTGCAGATGGTTGCAGTATCAACTCCGAGTACAAGTCTCACTAAGTGGACATTGAAAATTTCATGCATTTTGATACCAGGATTCTGGCAGGGTCTGGATTCCAGAGAAATAGGGCCACAGCCCTAGCCCCCAAGACTATACCCCAAGCCATCTGAAACCAAGATGTCCTTGTAATGGAGATCTTTCACCGGCACGTGTTCCCCTCCCAAACCATCAAGCCAAAGAGGCGAAAAAAAATCGACGAATCTTGCAGTCTGCCAAGTTGCGCACTTGCAGACAATATTCTTTCCCACTTTCTGATTCCAAAATCACCAGAACTGCCACTGAGCCTCCACGGAGGAAACAGATTCCTGCCAGTGGATCCCCATCACCTCGGATCAGACTCTGGCTGGTTGGGTAAAATGGCTGCAAACTAACCAAAATATGGCTCCCAATAAAAGATGACGTGTGTCAAGTTGAATCATACAGGATCTATATTATATATATATATATGTATTATATATTATGTATGTGTGTGTGCTTAAAGAACAGGCTTTAAATGAAGATGGCCCTTCCCTCACATGGATTCATTGATCGTCAGAGCACAGCAGAAACTCTGCTCCCACAGTTTTTCCGGTCTGGGTAGAGTTACTGTGAACTGGACCATCTTCCAAGGGAAAGCAACGAAGCATCTCGCATCTCAACAACCAACTTATTCCAGCTGCACCCCAGTTGTTCCTGAATCAATCCCCATGTTGCCATGTTGGCTCAGTGAAATCCTGACGGATAAACTCAGCCACCATCCAAGTGGCGGTCATAGACCTCTGATTTAAGCTTCACAAAGCCCACTTTATTGCCGAACATGTCAACTGACTGAACCTGTCTGGATCAGGGTCCAGGAGCATGTTTGTTTCCGCTTTTTGAACATCACATTCTGGGTGGCTTCAGAACTATTTAGTAGCTGTTTCAAGTGGCGGTGTTTGAGTGACTGTTTGAGTTTAGCCAAACATGGGGTGCCTAAAAGAATCGAAAAACTGATAACTTGGCAAGAATGAGCGAAACCTTCAGATATGTCAATACTATATGTGAGTAACGTCTTTAGGGTTTTGTTGAAGCATCAAAATCATTGGTTCCCAGGTCGCAAAATCCATGCATCCCATTCTGTGTGCTCCAGATTCTGGTCTTCAAAGGTCTTCACTCATCCCACCATGGCGCGTGCAAGAAAGGTGATTTCGAGTTGGTCAACGCATCTTCACCCCATCAATGCTCACCTACCGAAAGCCACCCATGTTTTTACCATGGCTTCCCGATTTTTTTGGGCGCAGCCCTATTTTCCAAATGGTTGTCCTCAGCATCGTCCTCTTAAAAGATCTTTAAAATCGCTATTTTCATGTGGCGTCCTTCCATTTTCAGAGCCAG
>CAMXCT020000164.1:44869-296505 GCA_947184155.2 Cladocopium goreaui | reverse complement strand
ATTTTTTTTCATTTTTCATCATTTTTGCTTCCAGTGGTGCAAAAATTTTCCGAAAAATAACAAATTGCAATTTTCCTCGAGTTTTTTTCATTTTTTGAACATTTTTTTATCATTTTTTTTATCATTTTTGCTTCCAGTGGTGGAATTGATGAAAAATGATGAAAAATGATGAAAAATGACAAAAAAATGAAAAAAAAATGAAAAAAAAACTCGAGGAAAATTGCAATTTTCCAAAAAATGAAAAATTGCAATTTTCCTCGTTTTTTCATGTTTTTTTCATTTTTTTCATTTTTTTTCATTTTTTTCATTTTTTTTTCATTTTTTTATCATTTTTTTATTTTTTTTCATTTTTCATCATTTTTGCTTCCAGTGGTGCAAAAATTTTCCGAAAAATAACAAATTGCAATTTTCCTCGAGTTTTTTTCATTTTTTGAACATTTTTTTATCATTTTTTTTATCATTTTTGCTTCCAGTGGTGGAATTGATGAAAAATGATGAAAAATGATGAAAAATGACAAAAAAATGAAAAAAAAATGAAAAAAAAACTCGAGGAAAATTGCAATTTTCCAAAAAATGAAAAATTGCAATTTTCCTCGTTTTTTCATGTTTTTTTCATTTTTTTCATTTTTTTTCATTTTTTTCATTTTTTTATCATTTTTCATCATTTTTGCTTCCAGTGGTGCAAAAATTTTCCGAAAAATAAAAAAATGCAATTTTCCTCGAGTTTTTTTCATTTTTTATCATTTTTTTATCATTTTTTTATCATTTTTTTATCATTTTTTATCATTTTTTATCATTTTTCATCATTTTTTATCATTTTTCATCAATTCCACCACCGGAAGCAAAAATGATAAAAAAATATAAAAAAAATGAAAAAAACTCGAGGAAAATTGCAATTTTCCATTTTTTGGATTTTTTTTTGCACCACTGGAAGAAAAAATGATAAAAAAAATGATAAAAAATGAAAAATAAAATGATAAAAAAATGATTAAAAAAATGATAAAAAAATGAAAAATAAAATGATTTAAAAAAAATGAATGAAAACATAAATGAAAAAAAAAATGATAAATAAAATGATAACCAAAACGATAAAAAAATGAAAAAAAAAATATTTTGACCTGGCCCAGTCTGTGGCTGCAAGTTTTTCATAAGTTTAACGGTTTGAATAAAGGTCTGAAGGCTGGCAAACGGCACTCGTGAACCGCCAACGGCAGAATGTGTAGTGCCGCTGCGAACAGTACGCGTCTGAAGGCCGGCAAACGGCGTAACGCCCCAACAATAGAGTGTGTAAGGCCGCTGCGGAGGGTTGACGCGTTTGAAGGCTGGCAACGGGAGTTTTGAGTAGAAGCTTCAGCAAAACACTGTGTAGGGCTGCTGCGGAGCGTTTAGGGGTTTGAAGGCTGGCACTCTTGCAGCCCCAACAAGACAGTGTGTAAGGGGTTGGGAGTTGGGAGGCTCGCAAATGGTAGCCTTGAAGCGTCAACAAGACAGTGTGTAGGGCGGCTGCAGAGCGTTTAGGGGTTTGAAGTCTTGAGCCTTCAACAAGACAGTGTGTAGCGTCACTGCGGAGGGTTGAGCCGTTTGAACAAGACAGTGCTGTGTAGGGCCGCTGCGGAGGGTTGAGCCGATTGAAGGCCGGCAAACAGCCCCTGAAAGCCTCGACAAGACAGTCTGTAGGGCCGCTGCGAAAGTTAAACGGTGCGAAAAAACGTTTGGGGGGTTGAGGCTGGCAAACGGCACTCTTGAACCCCGACCAACAGAATGTGTAGGGCCGAAAGGCAAGTGGTCAGTGCACCGCAGCCTCATCGTTGATGCCATAGAACGGGCGCAGAAGCATTGGAACACGCTTCCGTGTGAATCCTGTCCGTTACCAAACCCATGCCAAGGCTTGGACAGCAAGAGCCTCCTAAAAAGTGTGCGATGCAAGGCGCGCACGGTCAGCTGTGAGAAAGACAGTTGCGTGCGGGAGCCCGAGGTGCAGCAAGAAATTGTCAATATAACAGCACTTAAAAACCATGTGGAAGAATGGGCCGGGGGCGTCGCGCAAGATGGATGCAATGCCAAACAAGCAGAAGTTTGTAGAAAAGTTGCAAGCCAAGTCGTGCAGGAGATCTTGTCTGAAAACCTTGGGGTGCTAGAGCCATTGCGGTGGGCTGTGCATGGCGGACCCGGTACAGGGAAATCGTATGTATTGAATCGTCTCCGGAAAGAATTGTTTGAGGATATTTTGGGCTGGAAGCAAGGTGATGAATTCCAAGTCGTGACACTGCAGGCTGTTATGGCCCATGACTTGAAGGGCGACACTATCCACCACGCGTTTGGTTTGAACTGGCAAGGCCTTGGCGATGAGCGCATTAGCGGGCACAAGCTCCTGGAGCTGAGCGCCAAAGCGTTGCGCTGGCGATGGCTCATCATTGATGAAATCAGCATGGTTAGCGCTGAGCTGTTGGCCCGGTTAGAGTTGCGTTGCCGAGAGTTGGTCCGGGATCTCGCCGAAGGCAAGTATGCAAAGGATGCGGCATATGCTCGTCCCTTTGCAGGGTTAAACGTTATTCTGGCAGGTGATATGTGGCAGCTGCCACCGCCACGTGGAACCTTTTTGGGAGATGTCCCATGGGAATGGTTGACGCAATGCAAAACGAAGAAAGTAGCCCATACCATCCGGGGGCAGGAATTAGTCTGGGGCGAAACCCCGGACGGAATCCATGGCGTGACAGAACTGGTCGAGTGCGAGCGTACCCAAGATATATGGTTGCAGAGTCTACAAAACGAAGTACGAAACGGCGCGTTGTCCGATACGAACCACGCATTTTTGCATGGCTGTCCTACGCCGGTACCTGGGAGCTGGAACGGGCACAGACTAGAGTGCAACCACACCACGTGCCAGGAGTTACTGAGACAAAAAGCAGCGCCAGAAGCAATCCTTAGTTTGGAATGTGACATATGCAAAAAGGAGCGCCAGTCCAAGGCTAGAGTTACAGACGGTTCCCTCGCGGCCGCTGCGAAGTTCGCTGGGGCAAAGGCTATTTTCGCCACAAATGCCGTGAAGTATCACGTGAATAAACTGCGAGCCAAAGTTTGGGCCTGGGCCGCAGAAACAGGGCAGGTGCTGCACCATGCCATTGCAAAAGACAGGATATCAAGCGCGGCTTTGCGCGAAAAGCCAGATCTGGGCAAAGAAAAATTGACATGGCTGCAGCGCCACGATCAGGACTGTGGATCCTTGTATGGTGTTTTCCCGCTGTGCATTGGTATGCCAGTTGCTGCCGCAGATCACTTGGATCGTACCCGTGGAATTTTACGTGGGTGTGCTGGGAAATCGTTGGCTGGGTCTGGCATGCGGATGCCGTCGGAGGGGCGAGTCAAGAGGCGACGCAGATTTGGAACGAGTTGCCGGCGTGCATCTTGGTCCGGTTCAAGACCAAGACCACCTGGCGTGTCGAAGGGATTGATGAAGACAACGTTTTTCCCGTAGCGCCGCAAAAGAAACCGTGGTATCTGGACAAGGGGCGGAAGCGGCCAGTACTCCGTGTCACGCGGAAGCAGTTTCCATTGGCTCCAGGGTTTGCCGCAACCGCCCACGCAGCCCAAGGGCAAACGTGCAAAGAAGGCGTTGTCATGGACATGCACATTGGGGAAGCAGGCGACCCATTGACAGCTTACATTGCATTAACGCGAGTCCAAGACAGGTATGGTTTGTCTTACTTCCACTTAGCGGCATTACGGTATTACAAAAAAAATTTGCCCTTACACGAGAAAGTTACTTACACGAGACAGTTACTGAAACGAGAAATAAAAATAAAAAAGTGGAGTAGGCAGCTTCTTTTAAAAAAGTGTTTGTAAAAGGAATGAAGGAGAAGGAAGCATATAACAGTAACCAAAAGGATTGCTAATGTCTCCATGGGTGAAATATCGGATTGTGTGCGCTCAAATTTTAATGCATGTGTGTGCTTTCAGTGACAATGTCATGTCTTCCAACGACAAGAAAATAGCTTCAATCATCGGTCCACGCATTTTTCCTCTTGGACAAACGAGGAATCCAAATATCTACAGCAAGTTTGGTTTGTGCAAGCCACAAACAGGTGAATTAAAGATTGGTTCCCATAGATTTTGAAATCATTTGAATTAGACTCGAATAGGCCGAAGCAGCCATGTGCTGAAGCAGCCATAGCTTGGCCGAAGCAGCCATAGCTTGGCCGATGCAGCCAACATGCTACTTCTCATCGCATTGTTTTTCTTTTTCATTCATCCACTTAACCCCTTTTCTTCTCACAATTTCGATCCGGATAGTGGAAGCAAGCTTGCTTGCCGATGGCCATGTGCTGGTTTGAAGCAGCCTGTACTTCTGGTACAGCTTTTCTACATGGAACCTTTTGAGAAGATCCCTTTGGATGACTTTGGCATCAGGCTTAGTGACTACACTGGGATTGCCACGTCGTCGTGGAAGTTTGGGCGGCGGCATCATTGTCATTGGCATGGAAACGGTCATTTGTAGTTTAAGCCTAGAGCCTAAATGTGCGAGAAACCGCATGTTTCAGAACACGTACAGCAAACATGAGACAAACCAACTGACAACAGGACATGACATCCCCCTAAGTTAAGAGAGTCGACATACATACTTTTTACCTTTCAACCATGTCATGTTTGTGGGAAATTCAAAGCAGCTTTTTTTTCCCGCATGGAAGGCACAATCAAAACTGCCTATGTGTCCGAAGTGCGACATAGAGGTCACCTATGGCCGAGGCAGCCACACGGCCGATGCAGCCGTGGTATATGGCCGATGCAGCCACGTCGTCTCGTCTATGGCCGAGGCAGCCCCATCACTTGTCTCCATTAGTCCTCTTCATTGTCATCGTCGTCGTCTCCCAAAGGATCCCAGACGTCGTCGTCTTCCTCGTCATTGTCGTCCTTTTCCTCTTCGCCTTCCTCCTGCTCATCCTTTGATTGCTTGGCTTTGGATTTTGCTTTAGCCTTTGGTTTGGCCTTTCCCTTGCCTTTGGCCTTTGCCTTTACCTTTGCCTTCGGTTTTGCGGTCTGATTCACAGGTGCCTTACCACTGCCACCGCCGACGGCTTCACTGTAAGCTGACGAAAACAAGCTGGACTCAGGGTTTGTCATTTCCTTTTCAAGCAAAGCAAGCAGCCGGTCTTCAAGAAGGCGTTGGTGCTCCGGGTTGAAGGCAACTCCGACATACCCTACCCGATTTCGCAAGGCAGCCCAAGCCATGCGGCCGTCCAGAGGTGTCAGATCGATAATGATCTTCGCGAAAAAGTCGTGGATCAACTCGTCGCAGAGCTCATAGGGTGGACTGTGAAAGCAAACTGGCTCCAAGCCATTGCTGGATCTGCTGTTCTGCTTCTCTTCCTCCTTGTTTTGTGTCTTACCTCCGACAGCTATCATGTGTTTTTTCCCCAAAAGCTCCTTTTTTTCTTTCCAAGGCAGCTGCCACTCAGAAGACCAAGCAGGCATGTGCACGTTGGAAATCAAGTCGCCAGTGGTTGAACCTGCGTAGTGCTTTCTGTCACGGCTTGGCAGGGACAACCTTTTGGATGACAAAATGTGTGTGTAAAAGCGTCTGTGTGTAAAAATATTTGTGTGTAAAAGTGTTGGTGTGTAAAAGTGTCTGTGTGTAAAAGCGTCTGTGTGTAAACGTGTTTGTGTGTAAAAGTCTCTGTGTGTATTTGCGTCTGTGTGTAAAAGCGTCTGTGTGTAAAAGCTCTGTGTGTAAAAGCGTCCGTGTGTAAAAGCCTCTCTGTGTATAATAAAAGCGTCTGTCTGTAAACAGTTCTGTGTGTAAAAGCGTCTGTCTGCAACTTTACGAAAGATACGATGCAAACTATTGTATTGTACTTGTAATATATTGTTTTGAAACTACTCTTCTCGTCTGCCTATAATACATCTTCAATATATTGTCTTGTAATTTAGTGTCTCCATACTAGCAACAGAAGACTTTGCTCGTCTACGCTCTCGGGCCATCCGTCGTCTAGTTTTCCTGCATCGAAAATCAATGCAACTTCCCCTGCCTGAAGGTTGGGGTTGGGAGTGCCCATTGCGTCTTGCCGCGCAGCAAGAACGCTCTTGACAAGCCGGGTGTAGAGGTTTTCACGAAAGGTTGGGGTTCTCAAGTCTGGCCGTGTGGTGGGCTCGCCATATTTTTTCAAATCAAAGTGGAAGAGGGCCATTCCTGTTTGATCTCCGCGCAAGGACATGAAAGGTGTTTCTTTCAAGACACTTTCCAATTCCACATTGGTGCGGTGATCGGCGACAAATCGCACATGCTGGTTGAGGATCTTGCGCATGTGCTGTCTCCACATGACCTTGTCTGCCTCACTAAGACCATTGTCTTCCACTTCTTCAGAAGCCGGAGCAGCTTCAGAGGCCGCAGCAGCCTCAGAGGCCGAAGCAGCCTCCAGTTCTGTTTCCTGTCTTTCCTCTTCCGTTCTTGCTTTTTGCTCTTCATCGCCATTGAGTCCCTCGGGCTTGTCCTCTTGGCGAGTCATTTTTTCAATGGTTTCCATGGTGGTCTTTAGAGTTGTGTAATTCAAGAAATCTTCCACCTCGTGTTTGCTCTTGATTGCATCCTTGTATCTTGCGTCATAGTGGGATCCAAAGACAAGTTGATCCAGGAACTCGCAAATTTCAGAAACACTTGGCGGGCAACCCAGCAACCAGGCCGTATCAGCCTGCGTATCAGGGTATGGCGAAATATGCTTTCGCAACATCTCATAGGAGCCGCAGTAGCTCTTGATGTTGTCTTTCCATTTTTTCTCCAGCTTCAAGTCATTCAGCCATGTGTTCAGTAAATGCAACAAAGTTTTGCGCTTCATTTTGAGGACTTCAATGTAGCTGGCCCTTGAATCTTTCAGCTTGCTAATAACAAAGTGTCCACCATCTAGAAAAGACATGCGGACGCCATCCACCATCCCTTCCAGGGACCAGGCAATCATCTCAGGCGTGCCTCCTCTGTCAAGCAATGCTTGCAAGGCGTAAATTGATTTCCAAGCAGACGAAGTGAGCCAGTTTTGGTCACACCATTCCAAAACTGCTTGACACCTGGGGATGCTGAGAAGTCGGCGATGGATGGACAAAGCACAATCGACAAAGCTTTCCGAAATTTTCTCTTGATTCGACGCAAGTTTGAGATGCTGTGTGTACAGAGCTGCCAGCTTTTTGGCACCGAGGCTTGACTCAGTTTTTTTTTTTGGCTTCGTAGAAGCCTGCAATATCAAATATACGCTGGCGCAATGACAACTGAACCGACAAACCCTTTTCAACCATCTCTTCACGAATGTTTTGTGCACGCCAGTAGCGGTCTTCACCAACAGGACAGATTTCGAACACAAAGGTCGCAGTGAGGATGCAACTTCTGAAAGCGCGCAATACTCCAACTTTTGCTTTGCTTTCAATGGCTTCAGCCAGTGCAAACAGCAAGGCGTGTACCGGCTCTGGAGGACTGAGACGTTGGAAACCGTTTTGTGGACGTTGGCCGATGCAGCCAGGGGTTTCCAAAGCGACTGTGATGACAAAGGGGCACAATGACGGCGGTTCATTTTTGGGAAACCAATAGTCTTTGATTTGCTGCACCTGCGCTTCGTTCGTAGGCACTTTGTGCGTGGCCATGAAAAGGAAGTCTTGATGGAAAAAATTGGCGGCACACTTATAGACGCCAGCGTTTTTCAAGGCCGAAGCAGCCTGAGTAGCGTCGAGTGCTGCCTCTCTGCCGCCATCTTTGACAGACAAAGGGTCTGCTGTCAATATGTCTTTGAATAATTCGTGTGAGAAAATTCGGGCCAAAGCATCATGCACCTTAATCCAATGAGCCTTGGAGGGACCAAGGTCTGGCTCGCTTTGATCTTCGTCTTCGCAAGGTGCAGGCAAAGCCTTTGTCGTCTTTTGTTTCTTTTTTGGCGGCATGTTTCTGACAAACTTGAGCAGCTAATAGGCACTGGCCGAATCAGCCAGGCACCCCGCCCCAGACTTAAATTTACAGGGAATGAGCTACGAAACAGCTGCGGATTTTAATTGTCTGTCAATACCCAAACTGTTTGACTTGATTCAATACTCTTAGACGGTCCCTTTTACTTGCTGTTTTAAGTTTTAAACTTGAGACTTTAAATTAGCGTTTAAAACTTCCTACGTCTTTAGTCGTCTACTTCCCCATTTCATATCATTATATTTATTTTTAATAATTTAACTCCCCGGATTGGACCAAGACACCTGATGTCCCTGCTTGCTTTTTTCCCCTTTCCACTGTCGCGTTCCGTCGTCATTGACCTGGCCGAAGCAGCCAGTGTCGCACGGCCGTCTTAGCCATGCTGCCGTCTGGCCGAAACAGCCAGTGGTGCTACCGTCTGGCCGAAACAGCCAGTGAAGATTCACCCTGGCCGAAGCAGCCAGTGAAGGCCAGTCAGCACATGGCCGATTCAGCCATGGTGCTGTGGGCAACTCGACTGCGTGCAGCACCTCCTGCAGCACCTGGCAGGGCAATATGCGCCCGGCTGATTCTTCCCACATCGGCAACATGCTATTGCCGGGGTCATCCGCTGTGCCGTCTGCCCTCCAGTAGCACGGTGCTGCTCGGCACGCTTCATCTTTGCCTGCGTCCAGCTCGAATCCGGACGTCGGCCCCCCCAAGGCGGCGGCCCGGCCGATGCAGCCGGTGCCGCCGGCTGGCTGCCTTGCGCGGCCGAAGCAGCCGCCGCGGCCTGGTAGTACGGGTAGTACCACCCAGCCTGTTGCTGCCACTGCAGCTGCTTCACCTGATTTTGCAAGTCTTTGATCTTGGCATCAGTGGAAGTGCTTCGCCGCCTGCTGCCGGATTTTTTGGAGGAACTTCGTCGAAGTTTTTTGGCCTCGCTTTCTGTGTCCTCCTCCTGGTCCTCCTCTGAACTGCTTTCCTGTTCATTGTCATTGTCGTCGTTGTCGTCGTCGGCCTGGTCGCCGCCGTAGTCCGGCTCTTCTTTGATTGTGGATTGCTTTGGCGGTCTCGTCGACGGCGGCGGCGATTCCTTCTTGACTGGTTTTTTTGCAGCAGACTTGCGGTACAAAAAGACGACGTTGTCTGGAGGCGGCGGACGCTCGTCATCGTCGTCATTGTCGCCGGCGGGCGCTGCAGAACCTTTTGGGACCCAGTTGCTCGACGACAAGGCCGATGCAGCCTCAACCTTTCTTTTGTTTGCCGTTGAAGTTGGTAGCCAGGCTCGGGCGTCGTCCATGGCCTTCAAGCGTTGCAGGAGGTCGTCTCGCACTGCTTCGTCATGAGGTTTGTTTGGAGGGCCTTCGTCCATGAGCCAGTCCCAAACCGTACCATTCGGGTAGACCTCCAGCAAGACGGCAAGGTCTCTGAAGTCGCTGATGCAGTGCACCTTTTTCTCGTTTCGTGGATCGGCGCCCCCGAACAGGACAGCTGTCTGCAGGCTTTTTGAGCTTCCGTTCATCATGCTCTGCAAGCAATCCAGCCTGTCGTCGACGACCACGGTGCCATTGGAGCGGCGCGCGTAGTATCCTTTGTTGCTGTTCTGATCCGTCAAGAAGACCTGGTCCGAGGACAACCCAAGAGACATCGCGTGTCTCACCACCCAATGCTTCTCTTTGTGTGGGAACCATTTCACCTTCGAAATGATTCTCACAGCATCTTCGCCATAGCAAGCCTGCCACAAAAGCAGGAAAGCCCATGCTCCTGGCATCGTCGCCTTGTAGATTTCCTCGCCGTCGTACTTGACATCTCCATAACGGGTTAAGACGCCACCACAGTCGATACACAACATGGGCGCCCACCCTGAGTCCATGGGGCTTGGCATGTCAGCACTCCAGGCCGAAACAGCCTGTGAGTGCAGGCAAGGTTTAAGCCGAAACAGCTTATTACCTTTCAAACTTACACGCTAAGCCTCTGAGCCGAAAACAAACGACGAGAGACGACATGACGGCTTCTAAGGAGAGGGCCCTTAGAACCCGCGCTGACAGCAGCGACGTGTGTAAGGAGACAGGGCTGTGAGAGGACTAATGTGGAATTTATATTTATGTCTTATTAGTCCTCTCACAGCCTTCTCTTACACACCTCACTGACGACGAAGGCGAAGTGGCCGAAGCAGCCAGGGTGGCCGAAACAGCCAAGCTCAACATGACGACCTGTGAAGACGACGACCTCTCCTTACACAGCAGGATTTTGGTAAAACATGCTGTGTAAGGAGAGGTCATTTCGTCCTCTCCTTACACAGCTAGGGGACGTCCCCGATGCTCGGTTGGAGAGGACAAACAGAGGACAACAGCTTTTAAAACCGAAACACTTAGTAGTATTACACATTCGTCCTCTATTCGTCCTCTCCTTACACAGCTAGGGGACGTCCCCGACCTGCGGTTGGAGAGGGCAAATCGCCCTCTCCTTAGGATAGGGTTTTTGATAATTAACCCTTAGGAGGTTAGGGGACGTCCCCGAATTAGAGTCTTAGGAGGTTAGGGGATGTCCCCATTCGAATTACCCCTTAGGAGGTTCGGGGACGTCCCCGAATTAGAGTCTTAGGAGGTTAGGGGATGTCCCCGAATTACCCCTTAGGAGGTTAGGGGACGTCCCCGAATTAGAGTCTTAGGAGGTTAGGGGATGTCCCCGAATGAGGGCCCGAGTCTCCTTAAGAGTTATTTAAATTCCTTATTATGTCAAAATCCCTTATATGACCAAAAAAAATATACCCATTTGAATAGCTAGTATTAAATTTAAATCATGTTACATACAATAATTATAATATTACCCCTTTAGGATTTAATACTCTTTGGGGTTTCATAACCTGGTCCCAAGAAGGCCACGGTCAGCAGCCACTATTTTCCAAGAGACCGTCTGTCTTGTCGAAAGCCTTGCTG
The DNA here is from genome assembly GCA_947184155.2 of Cladocopium goreaui. Lineage (NCBI taxonomy): Eukaryota > Dinophyceae > Suessiales > Symbiodiniaceae > Cladocopium > Cladocopium goreaui. Next base: position 285,651 of record CAMXCT020000164.1, on the reverse strand, counting down.
GCCGAAGCAGCCAAGCTTCTGTGGCAGAAGCAGCCACTACAAAAAATAGTTTAAGGCAGGCCGAAGCAGCCTGGCGACAAGCAGCCCGAAGCAGGCGACGAGCAGGCCGAAGCAGCCTGACGACGCCCTTAACTAAGCCTCGGCCGCATCAGCTTGGGTGAGTTGAAATACCCAGGTGGCTCCTGAGAAGTGTCCAATCTTCAATTCATTGTTTACTTCTGATCTCTGGACTGCCTTGTTGAAGGACTCCCACAGGTTCTCACGAAACGTAGACCATCTGAAGCCACAATAATTCAGCGGGCAAGCGTCGAGATAGCTGATGAAGAGCGTGGCCACATAGAAGTCGCGCTTGGTTGCATGGGTCAGGGGCAACTTGGTTTCTTCCACCGCATCTGGCAAACCAGCGACAATTCGGCTGTCTGGGAAGCTGTCGGGATCTGTGTAACGCAAAGTCGTCAGCATGTCCAGTGCAATCACAATCTGCCATTCAAATTCAGATCTGATGTCTGGGGCCAGGTGGCAGTAGCACCAAAAAATGGCATTGCGAGTGCATTCGTACACGTCTTCCATCTCTGCGAGACCGAAGAAATCTGCTGGCTTCTCTTTGACAAAAAGCTGTGTCACATAGACATACTGACAGAAGTTTGCCTCGTCAGTCTCCGCTTCTGAGCGCAGCAGAGGCATCACGGAAAAAGGAAGAGAGGCGACGACAACACGGTTTGAGCCAAAACTTGAGACCATTGTCAAATGACAAGTTGAGACAGGTTGGAACTTGAATGGCACATGCCAGCAGTCTTGAAGCGAGAGAGTGACTACGAAACACATAGAAACAGCTAGCTGCGATCTTTTGACTTGACAAATCCCGCGTCAAGGCTGTCTGATTGTAGGTTAATTACAAATCGGCCACACAAGCCGCGACAAAAGCTTCAGATTGGCCGCAGCAGCCAAGGTCAGACTGGAAAAGGTGCCAGCTTGGAAATCAAGCCAGCTGCGTACAAGGCATTTTGGAGCACACAGCCAACCAAAGGAATCGGCACGCAATTGCCGAGCATTCCTTGCAACTGAGTCTTGCTTACATGTTGGTTCCAATCTGGCATCTCAGAAGACTGGAACCCAGACACCTTCAACATCTCATTTGTAGTCATATACCTTCCACGACTACTGATCCAGAAGCCGCCTGTCTTGGCGCGAGCTTGGCTCAAGGTGCGGCTGACATCAATGCCAAAGGTGGCATATTTTTGGCTGCAGCCGACGTCTATGGCAACAGGAACCTGTCGTGGGTCAATGCCCTCCTTGTTAACTTTTCGGCAGGCAGCCAAAGCCAAAGCCTTGGCTCTTTGATTTTTCGGCAACCGACCAGGCCGATCTGCAGCCTGCATCGGGTCCAAGGCCTCTGACAGCCTTCGCTTACCGAGTTTTTTGGGCCACTTGAAAGGTCTCCTGCAGGAGTCTTTGCGGATCGCGACAATGAAGAGCCTTTGTCTCTTTTGCGGGATTTGGAAATCCACAGCGTTTAAGACTCCAAGCCAGACCCTGTAGTCCAGCTTCTCTAACGTGGCTCGGATGCCGCGGAGTACCGGTTTGTTTTTCCGGTGGCAGAGACCCTTCACATTCTCCATCAGAAAGACCCTTGGTTTGTGCCGCTTTGTATACCTCAAAGGCACTTTCAGCAACCTCCCCCGGGGATCTTGGAGACCTTTCCTTTTTCCCTGTGAACTCCATGGCTGGCATGGCGGGGTACTAATGTATACGTCCACAGGGATCTCATCCTCTGGCTTTCGTTGTTCGGCATCGTCGAAAAAACATTTTGGCTTGTGAGCAGCTTCCAGTAGTTTTCTGCAGTGTGGGTCTGTGTCGCTGCAAAATGAAACTTCCACCGGCAGCTGCAACCGCTTCAAAGCGAAAATGCCTGTGTCCAAGCCAGAGAAATCACTCCCCACACGAACCAATCGGGGAACGCGAAGCTGGACAGGCATGGCTGGAAGCAGCCAGCCAGGCAGGCCAGCAGCAGGCCGAAGCAGCCACCCCTGAATGCGAAACAGCTTGATTTGGGCGAAGCAGCCAGGCGGACCGAAGCAGGCAGGAGGTCTGAAGCAGTCAAGGCAGCTGGCCGAAACAGCCAGGATGACCGAAACAGCCACTAAGTATATGACTTGAGCCGACAAAACCTGGCAGACATGTTGCAACACATCAATGCGAAAACGAACAGTAAAACCCACAAAAGATTGAAACAATTATAAATTGTATGCCATCGTTTATTTCATTGCTGGGGGGTTCGGGTTTACAAGTTAGATTTAAAGAGAACCAGTTGAAGACCAACAACACACAGGTGATCCTCCCTTTTTTCTTTGCGCAAGCATGCGTCGTCATTTCATAAGCCCGGAGCACGACTCTACCATGTCTGCGCGACGAATGCGATGCAAGAAAGTCTGGATGGTGAAAATTTGCTTGTCCCCTTCACTGACCGCATCTGTTTCATCCTCATGAATGACTGCGTATGCTTTGTATTTCGGAAAGGTCCTTTGCTTCGCCTGCAGCTGTGCCACTGTGCCGGCATTCATTTTGTGAAGTTGCCAACCATGCCCACCAGGAAGCGCTTGCCGAAAATCTTTCCAAAAGGCATCATGCTTTTCTGCACATATTTTGCTTACAAGAACAACTTTACGCACCGAAACAGCGCGATGAAATTTCAAAGCAGAACCGTTTCCAACAGTAAAAAAAGATGGGGAAACTTCCACCAAGCCTCGCAAACCTATCATCAGTTGTAGGGATGCTGGCAGTAAGCTTTCACCTGGCTTGTCGCAAACAATGACATGTGCTTGGGAGGCTTGCGCTGTCACTTGGATTCCATTGTTGGCTAAACTTGCAGTCAATTCCATATTGGCCGAAACAGCCAGGAAAGCTTTAGAGCCAGATAAATCGGCGAGCAAGGCATCCCTGTGTTTGTTGCTAACATGCCTTTCAATCCTACTTGCCTTCTCGCGTCTTTTCTTTTGATTCTCTGCAAATCTGGCCGAAGCAGCCTCTGCGTCTTGTTGATCTTGCAAAGTCGCGTCTGGTAAGGACTTCTCCGCAGTGGCCTGAATTCGCCTAATGCGGCTTTTCTTTTCCAAAAAAACCATTTCCTTCTGATGACCTTCAGTGAAGAATAGGGGGTCGGCTTGCTCCTGGGTTCCTGAATATGACTCTGCGGCCGCAGCAGCCGCGCAGCGACGTCTCCGAAGGAAGCTGCTCTCAGTCAAACCTGCGTCAACCTGTTTTCTTTTGATTCCTTTGTCAGCCCGACGACCAGTTTTGGAATGTTCCCGTGGACGGCCATACTGGTTTGCCCACGCAACACGGGCTAGCTTGCAAATTTCAACTTTTTCGTCTTTGTTTTGCTTGGGCAAACCATATATAAGTTTCAGGACCAATTCCTCATTGTTGGGTAAGGACCGACGCCGCTGCATTGTGTACCGGATTTGGCCCAAACTAAAATTTTGCTCAATTGCTGAAGTACTGGGCGTGCAGCAAAAATAATTTTGCAATGCGACAAGCAAAACGTCGCTGGGATGACTGCATGGTCTGGCTGAAGAGTATCTGGCCAAAGTAGCTCTCCAGGCTTCTTTGTTGCCATCGTGGACCATATCTTTGCTTTCTTTCAGTGAGCCAACCTGTTCTTTGTATTCCAGTTGGGCACGGGGATACAGGTCTTCCCACTGTGCACGGAGCCTGGGCAAATCCAATTTGTATGTGTGGGAAATCGCTCTAAGATGTGCGTTCACCCCTTCTTGCGGAAGCCCCTTCAAATTGAATATTTCAAACGCTTGGCAAATTTCAAAATGAGGAAATTCTGCTTCTATGGCCGCAACAGCCAGTTTCACCCAAGCTTGCATTCGTCCGAGACATGTGTCGACAATTGCTCTGTTCACTCCGGTGCTAGAACCCAAAGTTTTCATTCTGTTCCCAATGTTAAAAACAATGGGCGACTTCAATTGGGTAAGAACAGTCGAGGTGAAGCCGAACACAGTCGCACAACGACCTTCAACAAAAAGACTGCGAATTTGTCGCATGTAGACTTGCAAGTCACCTTTCAGCTTTGCAGGATCAACATGCTCCGTATCCAAGGATCGAGTTAAAGCAAGACTTGTGTCGGCCGCATCAGCCAACATAGCTGCCTGCAGCAGATGTTCTTCTGAAATCCAAAGAAGCCAATCCTTCGCCTTTTTGGCAGAGACATCTGTTCGTGCTTTGGTTAAATGAAGGGCAGTTTTCACACAAGCATGGAAAAACAAGCAGGTTCTGCCAAGGGGACGTGCGTGGGATTCGAACCTGTGGCCCGCAGACCGAAAGCATGAAATGGCAGTCTCAATCGTGGAGTCGCAAGCGCGACAGTGTTCACCAAATATGCGCTTGATTTCCATGGAGTCATTGATGAGCCTAGCCATTGACCTTGGCCCTCGGCCCATGTATTGCATCACTTCTTTCAGCTTTTCGTCCGCATTCCATGGTCTGCTTGTCAACCTTCTGCTGGCGTGCGCCCGGTCCCTGAAAACATGTTGCAAATTTGGCAGCATTGGCTGATTGTCTTCTGTATTCAAACTCAAGCGTGCTGACCTTAATATTTCACAGCTTGCCATTTCATCTGCTGCTGCATCAGCAGCGAGTGCCACAACTCTTGACCGCAGGTGTTTAAAAAGATTTTTCTTCAAACGCCCAGGATTCTGACTAAGAGGGGCCATATAAAATCTAGAGCAAGCACGCTTCATGACTGCCCATGTGGCTAAGGAGACATTGTCAGCTCCTGTTCCAGCTTGCCTTGCTTGGCCTAAAAAGCCACTTCGAGTTGTCAAGTCTGGGGCCACAGCCATGAATCGTATGGCCAACCGCCCATGCCGCTCATCCCGCATCAAAGAAATGCGAGAAGATTTCGCAATGAACTTTTGGTCCAAAGCTTTTAACCCCTCTGCCAAACACCATGCCATTTGCAGCTCTTTTTGCGACAATGATCTTTTGTCGCCAAAGCACTCCATCAGCTCTTGAAACTGACTCAATGACGGGGCTGCATCGGGACTGGGACCAACACAGCCTCCTTCCTTCAACCATTCCTTCACCGCTGCCTTGTGCGCCTTGCTTTTATGGTGCTTTATCAAATTGCAGTTCTGCAGTTGGCCCTTCTTGGTCATTGAATAAGAAGCGAAAGGGTTGGAAACCCCAGTTTCCTTGCACACTTTACAACCAACACCCCAAGGTTGCTGCTTCACATCTAACCATGACCCTAGCTCTGGCTGGCCATCTGAGATGAGGAACGTGTTACACCATTTTTTGCCCGAACTACGCCATCTGAATTTGGCCCCGGTTTCCAAGCTTGACATTGCCGCTGTGGCCGAAGCAGCCACTAAAATGGCCGAACCAGCCAGTACTGCGGCCGAAACAGCCACAATGGAGCGGCGCATCTAACCATTGAGCCAAAAGAAAACGAGAAAAGAAAATATCCATGACACTTGTTAAAATATCTAGCAGGGCGTCTATACGAGAAATGTCCTTCTATGGACGTCGCCAGGCAGAGAACAGAAAAGCTGTCCCACAAGAAGTGTGTCAGAAGAAAAATGTGTTATATACCACAACTAAGGAAAATTGAGATGAGAATTCTACAAGAACGCATGTGGCATGGTTTTAAAAGCCATGAAGGTATTTGTAACAAAGTCTGAAGGTACAAAAGAACGAGTTCTGAAAATAACTTAATAAAAAAAACAAAACGAGAAAATATCTCCAAAGCCCAAATTTTTTTTGTAATACCGTAATACGCTTAAGTGGATGCAAGTTGTTTGTGTACCGACCGTTCCCTGCAGCACCATTTCAAAAAGGGGCAAAAGTAGGGCGGGAATTGCTGTTGCGGTTCTGGGGTGGTGAAAAAATGGATTGGAGGGCGCTGCGAGCGAAATACCGAGACGAAAGACAATGCAAAGAATGCAATGAAGCAAAGCCGGCGTCTGCATTCACGGCTGGTCGATGGAAACGAGCAGATGCGGCGAGAGTATGCAAGGAATGCATTCGTAGGCACGTTGAAGCGCAGCAGCCGTGGCAATGCATGGCCTGCACGGCGTGGAAACAGGAAGATGCATTCAAGACAGAACATGCAAGGCCACAAGCCACATTTTATCGTATTTGTAAGACGTGCGAACAGACACAAGTGTGTAGTGTTTGCAATACACGCAAGGACGAAAAGAAATTTTCTGGCGGGGCCTGGAAACGAGCACGCAGGGGCGGTATAGAGTGTGTCTAGATTGTTCGAGTAAAGCATGGGGCTGGTGGAGATGCAGCGTCTGCAAGGTAAAGCAAGCAGCGTGCGCTTTTGAATCTTGGCTGGCGCAACATCGTTCTTGTAATGGTGACCAAATCTGTAGCAACTGCTGGCAGTGCCCCATTCCCCGGGGAAGCATCAGCAAAGCGGTACAGCGGGTAGCGGCAACGCAGGCGAAAGTGGCGAGAAGGGCAGCGGAAGAAAAAAAAGGCACGCGCCATCGCCGATGTCTGGGATGCCATCGCGGAACGAAAACGGAAGAGGGAACAGGAGAGCCCCCAAAGGAAGGAAGCAGAGCCGAAGCCAAAACAGCGCAGACAAGAGAACGGAACAGAAATGACCACAGAGGGGCCTGCAGAGGTACATAGCCAACAGGACGACAGCAACGAACGGCCGAGGGCGGTGCGGCCAAGAAAGGCAGCAGAAGCCATGGCCAAGGGCAAGATTTTCCAATACGTGTGCCCGCATTGCAATCAGTCTGTAAGCAGTACCGTACGAACAGGCCAAGTAGATCACCGCCGCACATGCGGTAACTTTTTCCGCGTCAGGGAAGGACGCCCCTGTGCGAAACAGTATGACTACGTTTGTCCCACCCGCAATGGGCATGTGGCCAGTAACGTGGCAACAGGGCAAATAGACCATCGAACAGTCTGTGGGAACCAATTTTCTGTTCAGGATGGCGTTGTGAAAGAGAAAGGCGTAGTTTACAGGTGTCCATTTTGCAAAAGAAATGTGAGAAGCGATGTCAGGACAGGGCAAATAGACCATCGAACAGTCTGTGGGAACAAATTTTCTGTTCAGGATGGCGTTGTGACAGAGAAAGGCATCGTTTACAGGTGTCCATTTTGCAGAGAAAGTGTGAGAAGCGATATCAGGACAGGGCAAATCAACCATCGAACAGTCTGTGGGAACCGATTTTATGTGAAGGACGGTGCGGTCAGCAAGAAAACACGGTGTCATGCGCACAGTTGCCCGGTGTGCTCAACGGTTGTTTGGTCATCGCAGTCATGTGGGCGCATTGCGGTGACGCATGTCACGCCGTCGGGAAAACGATGCCAGATGAAACATTGGCACGTTCCCGACAAAGAGTCAAAGAAAAAAAGGAAGTGAAATAGAAAGAAGCTGCGCTTGCCGTAGGAACAGATGGCAATGGCAAAACCTCTGCCGCGAAGCATGTGAGAGGTGTGAAAGCTGGCAAACGGAAGGAATGTACGCAGGAACAACAGACGCAATGGAAGCAAACCGCGGGCGGCAACAGTCCCCCAACAAATGCCTGCGGCCAGAGTGTCTGGTGGAAGCCTGCCAAGGATTTTGAAAGTTTTGACGATTGGAAGGCTGGCTGCAACGCTGGAACAGCAAAGGCTGACCGCCACACGGTTTGGTGGAAGCTGCCGGGAGGGAGGAAGGGTTTGAACGCTGGCAAACGGCAGGCTTGAACGCCCTAACAACAGACGCTATGTGCAGGCAAACAGCAGGTTGCAACGCTGGAACAGCAACGGCTGACGGCCACAAAGCTTGGTGGAAGCTGCCGCGAGGAAGCTGCCGCGAGGCGCCCGAGGCATGGACGCCGTAACAACAAAGCGCTATGCAGGCAAACGGCCGGCGAGGCATTTTAAGCGTTTTAAGGGTTTGAAGCCTGTCAAACGGCAGCCGTGAACGCCTATAAGAAGCCAATGCTGCGGCCGGGGGGATGCCTTGAGCCATTGCTGTGGCCTTGTGGTGGCTTTTGCCTGCGGGCGTGCCCGAGGCATGGACGCCCTAACGATAGAGCGCTATGCAGGCAAACGGCCGGCGAGGCATTTGAAGGGTTTTAAGGGTTTGAAGCCTGTCAAACGGCAGCCTTGAACGCCTATAACAAGCCATTGCTGCGGCCGGGGGGATGCCTTGAGCCATTGCTGTGGCCTTGTGGTGGCTTTTGCCTGCGGGCGTGGCGCCTGTTGCGCTTGTTGGGGTACCGTTTGCCTGTGCGTGCGGGAGTGGCGCGTGTTGGGCTCTGTGCAGGCAAACGGCAGGCTGCAACGCTGGAACAGCAGGGGCTGACGGCGAGGATTGGAAGCATTGCAAACGGCCGGCGAGGCATTTTAGGGGTTTGAAGCCTGTCAAACGGCAGCCTTGAACGCCTATAAGAAGCCATTGCTGCGGCCGGGGGGATGCCTTGAGCCATTGCTGTGGCCTTGTGGTGGCTTTTGCCTGCGGGCGTGGCGCCTGTTGGGCTTGTTAGGGTACCGTTTGCCTGCGAAGTTGGGCGTTGTGCATGCGGGAGTGGCGCGTGTTGGGCTCTGTGCAGGCAAACGGCAGGCTGCAACGCTGGAACAGCAGGGGCTGACGGCTACAGGGCTTGGTGCAACCGGCCGGCGGAGTATTGGAAGCATTGCAAACGGCCGGCGAGGCATTTTAGGGGTTTGAAGCCTGTCAAACGGCAGCCTTGAACGCCTATAAGAAGCCATTGCTGCGGCCGCGACGCTGGAACAGCAGGGGCTGACGGCTACAGGGCTTGGTGCAACCGGCCGGCCGAGTATTGGAAGCATTGCAAACGGCCGGCGAGGCATTTTAGGGGTTTGAAGCCTGTCAAACGGCAGCCTTGAACGCCTATAAGAAGCCATTGCTGCGGCCGGGGGGATGCCTTGAGCCATTGCTGTGGCCTTGTGGTGGCTTTTGCCTGCGGGCGTGGCGCCCTGTTGCGCTTGTTGGGGTACCGTTTGCCTGCGAAGTTGGGCGTTGTGTATGCGGGAGTGGCGCATGTTGGGCTCTGTGCAGGCAAACGGCAGGCTGCAACGCTGGAACGCCAAAGAGGCTGACGGCTGCAGGGCTTGGGCAACGGCGGCGGGGAGTATTGGAAGCATTGCAATAGGCCGGCGAGGCATTTTAGGGGTTGAAGCCGTCAAACGGCAGCACTTGAACGCCTATAAGAAAGCCATCTGCTGCGCAGACGAAGCGGAAACAGCAGGGGCGGACCGGCTACAGGGTTGTTGCGCCGGGCGCGGTACGTTCGGGAAGCATTGCCAACGGAGGCGAGCATTTAGGGGTTGTTTGGAAGCCTGGTCAAAACGGCAGCCTTGAAGCCTATAAGAAGCCATTGCTGCGGCCGGGGGGATGCCTTGAGCCATTGCTGTGGCCTTGTGGTGGCTTTTGCCTGCGGGCGTGGCGCCTGTTGGGCTTGTTGGGGTACCATTTGCCTGCGAAGTTGGGCGTTGTGCATGCGGGAGTGGCGCGTGTTGGGCTCTGTGCAGGCAAACGGCAGGCTGCAACGCTGGAACAGCACAGGCTGACGGCGAGGATTGGAAGCATTGCAAACGGCCGGCGAGGCATTTTAGGGGTTTGAAGCCTGTCAAACGGCAGCCTTGAACGCCTATAAGAAGCCATTGCTGCGGCCGGGGGGATGCCTTGAGCCATTGCTGTGGCCTTGTGGTGGCTTTTGCCTGCGGGCGTGGCGACTGTGGGCTTCGTGGGGTTACCGTTTGCCTGCGAAGGGGGGCGGTGTGCATGCGGGAGTGGCGAGGTTGGGCTCTGTTGCAGGCAACGGCAGACTTGACGCCTATAACAAGCCATTGCTGCGGCCGGGGGGATGCCTTGAGCCATTGCTGTGGCCTTGTGTGGCTTTTGCCTGCGGGCGTGGCGCCTGTTGGGCTTGTTGGGGTACCATTTGCCTGCGAAGTTGGGCGTTGTGCATGCGGGAGTGGCGCGTGTTGGGCTCTGTGCAGGCAAACGGCAGGCTGCAACGCTGGAACAGCACAGGCTGACGGCGAGGATTGGAAGCATTGCAAACGGCCGGCGAGGCATTTTAGGGGTTTGAAGCCTGTCAAACGGCAGCCTTGAACGCCTATAAGAAGCCATTGCTGCGGCCGGGGGGATGCCTTGAGCCATTGCTGTGGCCTTGTGGTGGCTTTTGCCTGCGGGCGTGGCGCCTGTTGGGCTTGTTGGGGTACCGTTTGCCTGCGAAGTTGGGCGTTGTGCATGCGGGAGTGGCGCGTGTTGGGCTCTGTGCAGGCAAACGGCAGGCTGCAACGCTGGAACAGCAGGGGCTGAAGGCTACAGGGCTTGGTGCAACCGGCCGGCGGAGTATTGGAAGCATTGCAAACGGCCGGCGAGGCATTTTAGGGGTTTGAAGCCTGTCAAACGGCAGCCTTGAACGCCTATAAGAAGCCATTGCTGCGGCCGCGACGCTGGAACAGCAGGGGCTGACGGCTACAGGGCTTGGTGCAACCGGCCGGCCGAGTATTGGAAGCATTGCAAACGGCCGGCGAAGCATTTTAGGGGTTTGAAGCCTGTCAAACGGCAGCCTTGAACGCCTATAAGAAGCCATTGCTGTGGCCGGGGGGATGCCTTGAGCCATTGCTGTGGCCTTGGGCTTGGTGCAACCGGCCGGCCGAGTATTGGAAGCATTGCAAACGGCCGGCGAGGCATTTTAGGGGTTTGAAGTTTGAAGCCTGTCAAACGGCAGCCTTGAACGCCTATAAGAAGCCATTGCTGCGGCCGCGGGGATGCCTTGGCCTTGTGGTGGCTTTTGCCTGCGGGCGTGGCGCCTGTTGCGCTTGTTGGGGTATACCGTTTGCCTGCGAAGTTGGGCGTTGTGCGTGCGGGAGTGGCGCGTGTTGGGCTCTGTGCAGGCAAACGGCAGGCTGCAACGCTGGAACAGCACAGGCTGACGGCGAGTATTGGAAGCATTGCAAACGGCCGGCGAGGCATTTTAGGGGTTTGAAGCCTGTCAAACGGCAGCCTTGAACGCCTATAAGAAGCCATTGCTGCGGCCGGGGGGATGCCTTGAGCCATTGCTGTGGCCTTGTGGTGGCTTTTGCCTGCGGGCGCGGCGCCTGTTGGGCTTGTTGGGGTACCGTTTGCCTGCGAAGTTGGGCGTTGTGCATGCGGGAGTGGCGCGTGTTGGGCTCTGTGCAGGCAAACGGCAGGCTGCAACGCTGGAACAGCAGGGGCTGACGGCTACAGGGCTTGTTGCAACCGGCCGGCGGAGTATTGGAAGCATTGCAAACGGCCGGCGAGGCATTTTAGGGGTTTGAAGCCTGTCAAACGGCAGCCTTGAACGCCTATAAGAAGCCATTGCTGCGGCCGCGACGCTGGAACAGCAGGGGCTGACGGCTACAGGGCTTGGTGCAACCGGCCGGCCGAGTATTGGAAGCATTGCAAACGGCCGGCGAGGCATTTTAGGGGTTTGAAGCCTGTCAAACGGCAGCCTTGAACGCCTATAAGAAGCCATTGCTGCGGCCGGGGGAATGCCTTGAGCCATTGCTGTGGCCTTGTGGTGGCTTTTGCCTGCGGGCGTGGCGCCTGTTGGGCTTGTTGGGGTACCGTTTGCCTGCGAAGTTGGGCGTTGTGTATGCGGGAGTGGCGCGTGTTGGGCTCTGTGCAGGCAAACGGCAGGCTGCAACGCTGGAACAGCAGAGGCTGACGGCTACAGGGCTTGGTGCAACCGGCCGGCGGAGTATTGGAAGCATTGCAAACGGCCGGCGAGGCATTTTAGGGGTTTGAAGCCTGTCAAACGGCAGCCTTGAACGCCTATAAGAAGCCATTGCTGCGGCCGCGACGCTGGAACAGCAGGGGCTGACGGCTACAGGGCTTGGTGCAACCGGCCGGCCGAGTATTGGAAGCATTGCAAACGGCCGGCGAAGCATTTTAGGGGTTTGAAGCCTGTCAAACGGCAGCCTTGAACGCCTATAAGAAGCCATTGCTGCGGCCGCGACGCTGGAACAGCAGAACGCCCTAACAACAGAGGCTATGTGCACCAAACGGCAGGTTCAGCCACAGGGCTTGGTGGAAGCCTTAGACAACGTGAAGGCCATGGCCGTGACAAAGCAGGTTCCACACCTCCGTTTAGGGGTTTGAAGCCTGTCAAACGGCAGCCTTGAACGCCGGCCGCGACGCTGGAACAGCAGAACGCCCTAACAACAGAGGCTATGTGCACCAAACGGCAGGTTCAGCCACAGGGCTTGGTGGAAGCCTTGGACAACGTGAAGGCCATGGCCGTGACAAAGCAGGTTCCACACCTCCGGTGGTCCCAGGCGCCGCCCCTGCCTTGGCGAAGGCCGGGGTCGGCGGATATTCTGACATATCTTCTGGCATATCTTCTGGCATATCTTCTGGCATATCTTCTGACATATCTATCTGGCATATCTTCTGGCATATTTTCTGGCATTCTATCTGGCAAATCTTCTGGCATTCTATCTGGCATTCTATCTGGCATATCTTCTGGCATATTATCTGGCATTCTATCTGGCATATCTTCTGGCATATCTTCTGGCATATCTTCTGACATTCTTTCTGACATTCTTTCTAACTTTCTTCTGCACATTCTTTGTCCCATATCTTCCTACATGAGGTCCGGCAGGGAACACTTGGCGTGGATACTCGCGGTTGAGGTCCGGCAGGGAACACTGGGCGTGGATGGTCGTGGTTGAGGTCCGGCAGGGAACACTGGGCGAGGATGGTCGTGGTTGAGGTCCGGCAGGGAACATTGGGCGTGGATGGTCGTGGTTGAGGTCCGGCAGGGAACACTGGGCGTGGATGGTCGTGGTTGAGGTCCGGCAGAGAACACTGTGGATCGCGGGTCGCAGTTGAGCAAGGACGACGAGGACGACGAGGACGACGAGGAGGACGAGGAGGAGGAGGAGGAGAGGAGGACGAGGCAGGAGGAGGCGGAGGAGGAGAAGGAGGAGGAGGAGAAGGAGGAGGAGGCAACTGACATAAAATCTAACAACCCTCACCTGGCAGGTGGGGAATAAGGGTTTAATAAGGCATCTAATTATTTGGGAAACCTTGCATTTTCAAGGCTTTAACATGGATATGGCTTTCTAAAGTAAATGGACCAGCTTTACTCAAAGGAAGGTGTGTGAAGGTGGATAAAGTTCCTCCTGAAAAAAATGGATCTGAGAAAAAACTTCTCACAATAGAGGCCCACCCCCCAATTCACAAGATACTCAATTATTTTTGTTTTTTTTCACAATAGAGTCCCAGGACACTAATGGGTATACAACATTAAGTCGCTGAGGACGAAGTCCATCCCAAAATCCCAAGAATCGCTCAGGACTTCGTGCTGCAAGGACAACGCCCCAGCGAGTGACTCGGCTCGAGCTGAAAAACGTTGGGATTGAAGTGACTAACGAGCTATGGCGGACGGCATTGAACTAATGTGGGTAAATAATGGTTAATAAAGTGTTTTACAGTGGTTACTAGTGGTTCACAATGGTTCATAAATGAACTAATGCGGGATTCAGCCAATGCCATTTTTACCACCCATGACTGGGAATGGTAAACGTACCACCTATATATTTATGGTGATGACTGGGGGATTGTTTATTGTTGTTTTACCCACATTACTGAAAAAAAAAGGTTAGGGGCATAACGAGCAAAAAGATACCTTGTAGCCTTATAGATATCCACGTTTTTTTGTTTGCAGATCCTGTATGCATGTGAGGTTGTCAAATCTTAAAATCGGCGGAACGCTCTGGACTACAGGGACCAGTGTAATTAACTCAAGATGGATGAATATTTATTGAAAGTAGACACGACTGAAATAGTTAATATATATAGTCTAATACATGCAAAGGTAGCAAACCCTTTAACTCGGCAGCATAGCGATTTCGGAGATCTTTGAAGCCGGAGATCGCAGCTTCAGGTGGTCCAGAGGAGAACAGCAAACTGGTACCCTCATCATCATGCCTGCCCGGGGGCTGAGTCGCAGTCAAACATGTAAAGCAGATGCGTTGCACAGATCGAGTTGGTGGAAAACAGTGGATTTTTTTAAACTGGATTTCCATCTTCATGATTCATTTGTGTCCTTTCCCAGATTAAATAATGATTGCGGATGATTACGGATATTGCGGCACCCCTTTGTGGTTTAGTCGTGGATCTATTCAGATTTGGGGTCAATGAAGGGGTAATCAATTTATACACTGACACGACCTAAGACCCAAGAAAATAGACAAGTAGCTGGTAAGGTCTGTATTCGCGTTTGTCCGAAAAGTATGACTCTATTATGATCGTACTGTCGTGCTTGGCCACATATTTGGTACCAAGCACTTTGGCATCTTTGGCTCGCTCCTGAAACCCTGTTGCTAATCATGTTCTAACTTCCCAGAATTGGCTTTAAAAAAGGATGCTAAAGAGACATTGCACAGGTTTAGCTTTAAACTCCATGGCCTTCTGCAGGTTTTCCCAACAAGACCAACACTTCTTGGTTGCAACCCTATGTCCGTTGGTTAAACCATGTTCAACACACCATTTGTGTTGCTTAGACCACCATGTTTGTGAGTGAAATCCGCCGCTATCTTGGCGGAATCACCATGATAGATATAAAATGTTTTAAACACAGTTAAACTGAATCAAAATTGTTCAAACCATAGTGTTGGGTTTCTTTAATTACTATACACATATACACATATACACATATACAAGTGTATCTTAGACATCCCTAAAAACACATCACATCCACACACAGTGCCATGCCCCATCTTTCCAGGAAGAGGAGCACACGGATCTTCTTACAGAGACGGGACGCGCCGTGGGCCGGGGAGCTCAAAGTCACCATGGAGACACCATCAAAGTTACCATCTACTGATATACATTGATACACTGTATATGATGTTCATACTCCATATTATACTGATGATTATATTATATGTATAGGTATAGAATTGTATGGATATGTGTATATATATATACACATAATTATATATATATAATTCTTTATATGTATATAATGTATATATACATATATTAATAAACAAAGTGCACTGTGTTCAATTGTGCAAGCTTGTACTGCTGGGTCTCACAGGTATAAGCCTCCATTTTTTGGGGATTTTAATGGATTTTGAAGCCACGTTTGATGACCGGATGGTAAACGAAGGAAACTATTGATGATTTGTAGGTGATGATTATTCAATGGTGATATTCCATAGCTACGTTACATATCCATTCATATCCAGGGGTACATTCCCGTTACAAGCCATTGAAACCACGTAGCAACTTGCAATGGGACCAGCCCAACGTCAGGTGATGCCACCAAATTCGTGGGCGGTGCTGCTTTCGGAGGCGCAGATGGATACTCCACTGAGGTACGGAATTAAAGACATATATTGGTGATGTCCCATACATTGGTTAATAGTGATGGTTAATAGTGGTTTTCATAGGGCATAAACCAACAACAATGGGAATATGATGGATATACTGGTTGGTGGTTTGGAACATTTTTTATTTTCCATATATTGAGAATAATCATCCCAGCTGACTAATATTTTTCAGAGTGGTTCAAACCACCAACCAGATCACAATCTTGTAAAGTGGTCGCCAATGAAGTGTATATTCAATGCGGCAAGTGCTGCAAACACTCAAATCATTGCTTGTTTCTTTCCAATCCGAAATTGCAGCCGTTCAGGGTTTCAGATGCTGACCTCACCCTTTGACCAGAACATATTTCCCCACCTGCCAGGTGAGGGTTGTTAGATTTTATCAGAGCTGTTCTCCTCCTCCTCCGCCTCCTCCTCCATCTCCTCCTCGTCCTCCTCCTCGCAGTCCAGATCCCAGTGGGCACTGCCGGACCTCCACCGCGAGCTCCAGATCCCAGTGGGCACGAGCTCCAGATCGCAGTGGGCACTGCCGGACCTCAACGGCCAGAAGATATGCCAGAACATATGCCAGAAGATATGTCAGATAGAATGCCAGAAGATTTGCCAGAAGATATGCCAGAACACATGCCAGAAGATATGCCAGATAGAATGCCAGATAGAATGCCAGATAGAATGCCAGAAGATTTGCCAGAAGATATGCCAGATAGAATGCCAGAAGATATGCCAGATAGAATGCCAGAACATATGCCAGAAGATATGTCAGATAGAATGCCAGATAGAATGCCAGAAGATATGTCAGATAGAATGCCAGAAGATTTGCCAGATAGAATGCCAGAAGATATGCCAGAAGATATGCCAGATAGAATGCCAGAAAATAGATAGAATGCCAGAAGATATGCCAGATAGAATGCCAGAAGATATGCCAGATAGAATGCCAGAAGATTTGCCAGATAGAATGCCAGAAGAAGATATGCCAGAAGATATGCCAGATAGAAATTTGCCAGATAGAATTGCAGAAGATATGCCAGAAGATATGCCAGAACATATGCCAGAAGATATGCCAGATAGAATGCCAAATAGAATGTCAGAAGATATGAATGCCAGATAGAATGCCAGAAGATATGTCAGAATATATGCCAGAAGATATGCCAGATAGAATGCCAGATAATATGCTAGAAGATATGCCAGATAGAATGCCAGATAGAATGCCAGAAGATTTGCCAGATAGAATGCCAGAGAATATGCCAGAAGATATGCCAGATAGATATGCCAGAAGATATGCCAGAAGATATGCCAGAAGATATGTCAGAATATATGCCGGAAGATATGTCAGATAGAATGCCAGAAGATATGTCAGAATATATGCCAGAAGATATGCCAGATAGAATGCCAGATTGAATGCCAGAAGATATGTCAGATAGAGTGCCAGAAGATATGCCAGATAGAATGCCAGAAGATTTGCCAGATAGAATCCAGAAGATATGCCAGAAGATATGCCAGATCATATGCCAGAAGATATGCCAGATAGAATGCCAAATAGAATGTCAGAAGATATGTCAGATAGAATGCCAGAAGATGTGCCAGTAAGATATGCCAGATAGAATGCCAAATAGAATGTCAGAAGATATGTCAGATAGAATGCCAGAAGATGTGCCAGAAGATATGCCAGATAGAATGCCAAATAGAATGTCAGAAGATATGTCAGATGGAATGCCAAATAGAATGTCAGAAGATATGTCAGATAGAATGCCAGAAGATATGCCAGAAGATATGCCAGATAGAATGCCAGAAGATTTGCCAGATAGAATGCCAGAAGATATGCCAGAAGATATGCCAAATAGAAGGTCAGAAAATATGTTTCAGATAGAAAGAATAGAAAGAAGAGAGAAAGAGAAAGAAGAAATGCCCAGATGAATGCCAGAACTATCTGTCAGAAGATATGCCACGAATAGAATGCGAAGAAATTGCCCAGGAAGATACTTCGACCCTAGCTAATGAATGCCAAGAAGAATGCCAGAGATTTGCCAGGATAGAATGCCGAAAATATGCTCAGAAAGAATGCTAGAAGAGTATGCCAGAAGATATGCCAGAAAATATAGCACAGAAGATATGTTCAGAATATATGCCAGAAGATATGCCAGATAGAATGCCAGATAATATGCCAGAAGATATGCCAGATAGAATGCCAGAAGATTTGCCAGATAGAATGCCAGAAGATATGCCAGAAGATATGCCAGATAGATATGCCAAATAGAATGCCAGATAGAATGCCAGAAGATATGCCAGATAGAATGCCAGAAGATTTGCCAGCAAGAAAATGTATAAATGTCATGGTGGGGATCACACGAAGTAAAGTAATTTTTTCTATCAGATGGATGGGATTGGTTGATCTAACGATGATGTCAAAAAAACCCGTTGAACTTCGGACATAAAAAAAAATGCTACAAAAAAAATGCCACAGGGCCACAGGAACGGAACTCAGGAACTCAGCCATCGTCTTCATCTGCTGGGTTAAGGATGCTATGATGCTATACTGATCCTGTGATGTGATAGTGATATAATTTGCTACAATCAATCTGTGTGATCATGAAACATCATGACTAGCTGGTTGGTGGTGCAATAACCATCTTGAAAAATATGAGTTGAAAGTCAGTGGGAAGGATGACATCCCATCCCATATATGTATTGTGGAAAATAAAAGCCATCTTCCAAACCACCAACCAGTCATGAAACATCATGACGTTTGGATCACGTCACAATTTCCAAACGCTGACGAAAAAACAGCCGCGCCTTCGCTGTCCGAATCATCTTTGGACTCGTGACCTGCCTGAAACTACGACGGTCGTCAGCATAAAATTTCCGAAGAGTCTGCGAAGGGCTAGGCATCCTATAATCTAATGGTTATATAATGGTTATATATGCTGATATTAATGGTTATATAATGGTTATATAGTCCTATAATCTAATGGTTATATAATAGTTATATAGTTAAATAGTCGGCATCCTATAGTTAGGATACTTAATGAATATGTTATATAATGGTTATATAGTTCAATAGTCAGCATCCTATAGTTATGTAGGATACTTATGAATATATATATATTGATATATTTTACATCCCATACATATCCAACTGATCTGATGTTCGCACGTGGCTGGCCGAATCACTGGGGTTAAGTTTCCCTCGCATGGAAAACGCTAGGCATGGCATGTGAATCCCTCGTGAATGTGAATAGTTCTTAAGATCAAAGATATTCACAAACTAAGAGTTCTTATTATATCATATTATATCTTATGATCATTAATATTAAGAATAAATGGTATCATCAAGATTCATCAAGGACTAATATTTGAGGATGTAGCAAATCCCCAGCATTCCCTGGCTCGCATCGGCCCCCGACCTCCACAAAAACCATGGCGAAAAAGGATGCGAGAACCAGAAAGCAACCGATGTCACCTGCCAGCGGTCTTTTCTATCGTGGATATACAGAAAATCAATGAAAATCAAACGTATACCGTATGTCTGTGTGTATAAAATTGTATAAACATAAAAGTCAACATTATTCGAAGGTACAATCACACGTACTTTTTATCTTTTTGCAGAAAATGGATGTGTGAACACTGAGTTTGGTTTATAAAAACAACGCCCCAGTGGTGCGTCAAGACGCGCCTGAAATGCTGCCAAGTGACGTCATGTTCCATTTTCCATGGTTTTTGCAGTGTTTTTGTGTTTTTTTCATCTGCTTGTGTCATGTCATTTCATGTTTGTTTTTTTAAAATTTTGAGCGAAATTGCCATGGCACCACAGTTTCGCGCATGTAGCACGGGGCTACAGCGAAATGCATCTTTTAAATGTTGGTTGTAGTTTCGCTACAGTGAAATGGCATTTTTTACGCACTTAAGTTACTTTTTTTTGGACTTGGATTTTTCACATAGCAGTTACATCATGTTGCACGGGGCCACAGCGAAATGAAGGTTTTTAGTTTTTTTCGTGTTTTCGCTACAGCGAGGTGCATTTTTTTTTGATTTATGTTATGGTTGATTCTAATTTCAGAAACAATGAGTTGTGTGTGTGTTTGAATGGGTTTTATCTCCACCAGCAATTTGAAAGCATTCGAAAAAACATAGAGCATGTCAAAGATAGCAAGAGAAGATGTATAGAGCGTAGCATCATGAGCATGTCGAAACGAAGATGACACAGGAAGCAGGCGACAGAACCCCCCCCCACCCCCCCCATCATGAGCGTGTCGAGGATTGCAAGAGAAGATCTATAGAGCGTAGCATCATGAGCGTGACAAAGATTGCAAGAGAAGATCTATAGAGCGTAGCATCTTGAGCGTGTCGAGGATTGCAAGAGAAGATCTATAGAGCGTAGCATCATGAGCGTGTCGAGGATTGCAAGAGAAGATCTATAGAGCGTAGCATCATGAGCATGTCGAAACGAAGATGAAACAGGAAGCAGGCGACAGAACGCTATCAAGCCACCCCCCACCCCCCCACCCCCCACCCCACCCCCCCCGTCAATCCGCGTGACAGGCGTGGAGAAAAATACACATAAACGCGCACTGCCAAGCAGAAAAGCAAAGCATAAAACGCGTCGCGACGTACGACTGGGGCCAAAAACAAAGCATGTCTGAAACGTTGAGTACCAGAACATCACCCAACTTTGATTTGGTCACTTGGTCATGTTCAGAGAAGCCCGCAATTTCCTCAGTCCTAAACAGACATAAACAGACCATGTTGGTGCAGTTCGGCATGTCTTTGCTGTACCCCACAGTGGGACCTACTTATCTACACCCCACAGTGGAAACATGTAAAAACTATTCACTCCAGTTGTAACATGTTGGAAACATCCAGTTGGATCACTTGCTGAGACTGGCTACGCCCCTGGTACCCTTCCCAGCCAGGGCGCAGTAAATCAGTTCTCCGGTGAGCTTCTTCACACCAAGAGGCCAAATCGACCGATGCAATAGCCCACCATCAGATTCCTGAGATCTTTTAAAATAGATGGTTACCCTCTGGTAAACTAACATAACTATGGAAAATCACCATTTTTAATGGATAAATCCACTATAAATGGCCATTTTCAATAGCTATTTTGACATAACCAGAGGGTAGATGGTTATCCTCCGGTTGTCGAACCTGGCAATGATTTTTTTCTGATGGTTTCAATGATAAACCCGAGATTTCCAAGCTTGACTTCGATGGGAATTTGCAATTTGGGAAACACACCATGAGTATCGCTGGGCAATACCACCAGTGATATCCAGTGATCGATTTTGGAGCTCACCCACAATGGAAAATATGGAAAGATCGTCAACTTATCGGAGAAATTCACAACTTCATGGGGCCCATGGTCATCCCACCATGAATGGGAAATGTCCAATTTCAAAACCACCCGGCTTTCCATCGTTTTTCGTGGATTTCGTAAGCCCTAAAAAGTGGTGTTCCACTGGGTTTCAACCCCCATTCATCCCCATTCTATCCCCATTCATCCGGTAAAAAAAGCAGGAAATCCATCAGATCCTCCGTTCTTTGACGAAGGTGCACGAAGTGATAGAGCGAGAAACCCAGGCCGATGCCGAGTAACTTCACCTGGATTCCATGCCGAGGCTAGTACAGTAACACCATGCGGTAACTGGGGAAATGTTCAGCCATTTATAAGTCGGATAACCAAAAAACATGGGGGATTTAAGCTACAAACATCCACAAACTGCAATTAGATGCAAAAATTTTCGTGGGTTTTATATGTAAATCCAGACATGACATGTGTGATCTTGGGGATATATATATATATATAGCCAGCCCCTCACATTTTGGTTCGTAAAGGCAAGTTTTTTGCACTGCCATGTCCGTATGAGAATAGCCACCTTCGAAAAAGTAGTCTGGAAATGTCTGGAAGATCGTCTCTCATCAGATTGCTCAGGCAATCACAACTGCATAGTCCTAAGATGTCCTAACTAGCCACCAGTCCCCATTTCGATCACCATCAGCCGCGTCACTAGAGGCAATACCAAATAGTTTGACAATGCCCACAACACCTGCCGAGGTCATGGAGAAGTTTGGGGATGAAGATGAACTATATGAACTGGGCACTGTGAGCAGTCACCCCACTGGGCTTCAAGGGAAACAAGAAATCCATGGTTTCTGTCCGTGTTTTTACTGTGAAGATAGCCAAGTTTCTCTGCAAATCAGGGGCCGTGTTTTTGTTTGAGGGACCGAGTCGACCGACAAAAAACAATCCCTGTCAAAGCTTGTTGGAATGAAACCCACCAGCACAAACTGGCTCCCTTAGCTTGAGGGTCGTGGCACAGACTCAATCGGTTTCATCTTTTACCTGAAACTTATATATTCTAATGTGAGAACTCAACCACTGACAGTGTTGATTGGCAATACTTAATGTAGATCATTGACATATGAAGATAAAACAATGATCAAGGTGAAGGCTGTCATCCCACCCAACTCAACACAGGTCCAGCCACTCCGCCAAAAATGACCAAAGGCGAAATCCCACGCTCCAGTTCTCCGCTGGCCGCGGCCATGATGAAACCAACCTGCTGACCCTCCCAGGCGCTTGGCCTAGCTAAACCATGATAAACCACTGGATGGAATAGGCTTTCCCATGAATTTCAGACAAACCCCATGACGGGAAAAATGACCGTCAGGTATATTAGACCAGGTATGAACATGATACTGCGGAAACTTACTGATTACACCACAGGGTATTGAGAGTGGTAGAGTTTTCACTGCAGGGTGCGGTGGGAATGAGCGGATGCAAGTCAGTTTGACTTATCGTCAACGCCATGTGTGTTTGGAGCTCTTGATCCTGCTCAATTGGGTACAGTCCCCAGCTATGTCGAGACGGACTTCATCCTCACACTCTATCAGGGAATAGTATCACTTGAATATTGGTTGAGGCCCCATTGCCAATGGGGATGATTGACATGGGGTCCCGGGGTGAAATTTCTTCGGATGAAACTCTTTGATCTGCAGTTTTGGGCAATTGGGTTTGGGGTGAGCGTTCATTGAGCCCTGTTTACTTGGACTTGTTTGAAGTTTCAAACGCATTCCTTTAGACAAAATCACAGAATATGTCTTCACAAGTAGTTCCAAAAGCAAAGAAAACATTCAAACCGCGATCGAACAGTACCCTTTGATGCCAAACATGCTTTTGTCAGGCAGAGTCAAATAAATTGCAATCACAACTCCATCCATGTTTGCTTCACCCAGGAATGTCCACATGATGAAGCTATTTGCACCAACGTTCTTCCCAAGATGACGAAATTTTCAGGCGCATTGTTCAATGTCTGCTTGCTTAAAGCCAAAAAATAAATTTAGCACCTGCAAAGGAAAGTCGCTAGAAAAACCTCTGATGAGACTTCAATCGTTCAAACTCCGCTCGCTCCATTCTCCAACACTGAACGTGACTATAGCGTTCTAGAGGGGGCGAGAAAGCAACCACGCTGTATGCCTAACCTTGTTCAGTGGGTTTGCGGCTCGGGGCGGCATGTTGCCTCCGCTAATAAGAACTTCTATGCTGGTTATTAATTCGCACCAGCATATTATGTGATCCTGTATATACTGAAACCTTTGATCCAAATAAATCACATGCATGTGTGAAAGAAATTGCAATGCAAATCAATGCAAATGTGTTTGATGGTTGATTATCATGTTCCCAATAAAATGGACATAGATTGGGTATATACTATTTTTAGACAAACCTTAATCAGGCCAAACTTGTTTGCGTGAGTTGAAACAGAGTTTTTCATGTCTGCGGAGCCCCAAAAAGCGGGCTTTGTGTGCTCAAAGGCTTTGCAAAAGGGGCTTTGTGTCAAGGCTTTCCGGAAAACAATTTGACAGTTGAAGCACTTTGCAAAGCCAAGACCCAAAGAAAAATGAACGTATGCCTACACGCTGAGTATGGTGCCTGTTTCTTTTTCTGAACTCAACCCCTGAATACCCCTCATATGTACCTCTCCATCTCCTTGTTACTTCTCATCGCCCATGCATCATCAGCTTTCTAAAAAAGTTGGGAGGTGCTTGTTGTGAGTTTCTCTGCCACCAAGGCACCATCAGGATGCCGTTGCACATGAACCATTGGAAAGCAGTGCCCTCCTCAGATGCCCAGAACTCAGCTGGCCCCAACTTTTTTTCCCCATGATACACCATGATAAGCAGGCCGTGGTTACCGCCTTGGCTCATCAATGGCGAACCCAGAGCCCTCTCAACCTGTGGGGTTCTGCTGGGCTCCCCTGCGAAGATCTCATACTTCTTCACCTGATTTAGGTGGCCCCAAGGAAATTGGCATCACCTCCAAATACATTCCAAATCAAAGCCCAGACGAGCCGTCTGTTATTCAGAATTGCTGAATATGTCGGGGTAAATCTTAATTTGTGCGGATCACTTGAGGGTCTGGAGGGGGTTTGTACATACTTGGATATATGTAATATTATATATATAATGTAACATATATATATATAATATAATATATAAAATATAATATAATATAATAATATAATATAATAAAATAATATAATATAGTATAAAATAATATAGTATAATATAATGTAATGTAATGTAATCTAATAGAATATAATATAATGTGATGTAATATAATATAATATAATATATATATAATATAATATAATATAATGTAATATAATATAATATAATACAATATACAATATAATATAATACAGTTTAATATGATATAAAATAGTTTTATACTTTAATATGATATAATATAATATAATATAATATATAATATTATATAATATACAATATTAAAAAAAAAAGTTTAATATGATATAATATACTATAATATAATATATAATATATAATATAAAATATATAATATATAATATATAATATATAATATATATTATATAATATATAATCCATAATATATAATAATTAATATATAATATATAATATATAATATATAATATATATAATATACAATATATAATATATAATATATAATATATAATATATATAATATACAATATATAATATATAATATATAATATATAATATATAATATATAATATATAATATAATATATAATATATAATGCATAATATATAATATATAATATTTAAAATATAATATATAATATATAATATATAATATAATATAATATATAATAGATAATATATAATATCTAATATATAATATATAATATGTAAAATATATAATATATAATATAATATATAATAAAATATAATATATAATCTACAATATATAATATATAATATATAATATATAATAATATAATAATATAATAATATAATAATAGAAAAATAGAATAATATAATAAGATAATAATATAATAATATAATAATGTAATAATAGAATAATAGAATAATAGAATAATAGAATAATAGAATAATATAATAATATAATAATATAATAATATAATAACATAATAATATATAATAATATAATAATATAATAATATAATAATCTAATTAACATAATAATATATAATAATATAATAATATATAATAATATAATAATATATAATAATATAATACTATATAATAATATATAATAATATAGTAATATATATAATATATAGTATTATATAAAATATATATTATTATATATGATATATATTATTATATATGATATATCTTATTATATATGATATCATATATTATTCTATATTATATATAATATATTTACTATAATATAATATATATAAAGAGATAATATAATATTGTGACGCAGTGTAGTGTAATCTTCCGTAATGTATTGTCTTTTGGCTTTTAACCAGTGCTTAGTGGGTGCGATGGGATCTCCTTCCCAACCATTGCGTCCTTCAAAACTAGGGGTTCTATAAAACCACTGGATAATTGGGGATTTTGGGCGGGTTTGGACAAGTTTTGGAATATGAGAGAAAGATTATTTTAGCTTTCCAAGAGAATCCAAGTTGTGAGTTTGAAATCCACTGGTCAATTTCTGAAACATTCAGTTCCTCGGAAAACAGACTTTTCCATTCAGAAAACCAACATTATGAATATCATTGGGAGATTGTTAGCTCCTTGGCTCCCAGCCGGCCGCTCCCAACCCCTCCCTATTCACCGACCAGGTGAGTCGCTGGCACATATTGGATGCCAAAGGCCACGGCCGCCACCAGGGCGTAGAGCAAGCCAGTGGCTTGGGACATCGCGACGGATCAAAGTGGTTGCATCAGGAGTGGTACCGTGGTTGCGTCATGGGGAGAGATCCTGTCTTATGTCTTAATCTTCAAGCATGAAACCAGGAGAATTCTGAAAAACAGCTCCACGATCCAAGATCTGGACAAATCTTAAAAGTAACTTGGCAAATCCACCGATGATCCCCGGGGATCTGGGTTGAGCCCCAGCTTTTTGGGTATACTGTCATTCTGCCCCTGGCTCCGGTGCAGGTTGTTATCCACAAGTGGCTGATTCCATACTCGGGCAGAAGCTGCAAGCCGCTGTTTCAGCGACAAAGAATCAGCTGGACTGCCGTTCACTAGTCATCTCAATCAATTGATATTGATTGGCACTAGAAACATCCAGTTCGGAACGCAAAAAAGCAACGACAATCCACCACGAGGTGTAATGTGCCTCTCAAAATTGTTTGGCCTCCCCAAGCTGATGGGGCTATTCACAGAACCCATGCTGGATTTTTGCAAGGCCATTTCACGCAAAAATCTGAGCCCATCGTTGGAGTTTTGGGGCCATGTTTCTTCACCATGTCACATTCCAGTGGTTTCCAGGCTTCCCGAGCCAAGCCGGGACCACCTTTCTGCAGGACCCTGGGTACCCTGTTGAGATATTCCGAATCTAATGTGGTACACCCAACTTGATCAGCTATCCCCCAAAATCACCAGCCATATGGGTGCTGTAAACCAACACCAAATGGTAGATTTCTTGGGTTTCCCGCATTGGTCAAGATGATGTCCACCAACCAACATACATGGGGGCTGCACTTGGGTTTTTTTCTATGGCTATAATTATGACGATCATCTCCAAAGTTGGGATATAACCCCTATCACTTTTATGGTTATATATCCAATTCTACGTGGAACTGCACCCAACCAGTGACACATCTTTCGATGTTTAAAAAAAAAAACATGTTGGTATGCGTCCATACAAGGTGGTGCCCCATAGTTAGCTAAGTTGGTTTATAACTCCCATAACTATGGTTTATGGCAGATATAACTATACTTAATGGGGTTTATAAACCAACTTATAACTGGGGGGCATCATCCTGTAGGCTTGCAACCATCTAATTGTTCTTCCTTCGGATCTTGAAGCATCCGACTTTCAACAGCCAATAGCACCGATAGTTGTCTCGACAAGTTGGAAACCTACAAAGGTTTCTATCCCAGCAACTGCTGGTTATCCCATATGATCCCAAGATTACATATATATATATGCCCCAACTTGTCTGGAAAGCTATGGCAGCTATATGTGGATATATGTGGGGTAATATGGGATAATATTGGATACTGGTATAATAGATTTTATATTTTTTTAATAGTAAAGTACTATTTTTTATCCTGTTGGAAAGCTGGAAATATCTGGAAATGATGCCCAGAAAAACCCGCGGCATCGATCCTGGCCTCCAGCTGTCCCCAATGGCATTGCAGACCTCTTCCAGGCCAGCATGGCTGGGAAATCTTCATGATCAAAACCCTAGTACCCTGATGGTACCCTAAAATAGTTACCCTCTGGTTATGACTAACATAGCCATGGTATAGATGGCTCATAGAAATAGATGGTTTACCTGGGTTTACCTATCTATAAAATGGTGATTTTCCATGGCGAACTGTGAGTCATAACCAGATGGTAATGGATGTTTTTTCCCCCTAAAGATGTGGAAACAGGTTTTGACCCATGCCCCATTAAGCGAAATCATCGATGGGGGAGGTTCCAGCCAGCAGTCACAACATTTCCGTGCTGCCCTCATTGTGTTACACAGACTTCAAGAACTACTTAGGAATACCAGATAGTACCAGATCCACCCGCCAGATGGACAGCACCAGCCAGCTTCATGTCACTCTCCTGAGGCCTAAGCTTCAATGAATAGATCATAAAGATTTCATAAAGTATCTATGTTCCAAAGGTTCCAAAGCACTAGACCTCACTTTTTCTACACATCTTTCATCATCTTTTCCAAGGCCTAAGTGGTAGCCCCAAGCCGCTGGGCAACCGGACAGGGCGGGTAAAGTACAGGGGCTGGCTGCTCTGCCTGGGAAAATCTCCAGGAACATGGGGAAATGAATAGACAGATCATTTATAATTATCCCTATTATAACCATTTATGGGGATTATAACTATTATAACTGATAGTTTTATGGGGATTATAATCATTTATAACCATGGGGATTTATTATGGGGATTATAACTATCTGCTCAATCCCTATTATGGTTTATTATAATCCCCATAATAACCAGATAGTTTTTGATCCCCACAATAACCTATCAACCATGGCACTTTTAACGGTTCATGTCTATTATTGGAGACATGGTGACGTGATTATTTGTTGCTACATTTTAAATAGACCACGGGAAAAACATCTACAATTTGAGATATTATATACTATTATTATTGTTGTTGCTGATCAGTTGATTACCGGAAGGTCATGGCGACATGTGGAGATATACTACAGTATCCTATTTCTTGGCAATTGGCAGTGTCAGCTAATGAACAAACTTCATTAACTTCAGGGCATGTATGGGTAGTAATTGGGAAGTAAGGCTGGTTAATAAGTCCGCGAACTGGAGGTATCATATATACTAGTATACATACATATCATGTATAACTAGGGTAGAAACCCATGTGTTCCAGTAAGCACAAAAAACAACTGGAATGCACATCCAGGTACTAAGATATACTGAGATGCTCACCTTGATTGGCTCCCCAACTTGCCGGAAACCGGGGGGTTCACTAACAAAAGAACACCTTGGATGATACGTCCACGTTGGATCACGTTGGACCTGGATAATTAATGATAATTATAGAATCTCTATCCCCCAATAGTAAACACCTTCGCAGGCACCGTGGTTTTGCGCTAGATCTGTTATGGTGGATATGTAGGGCGTTTGTAGCTATGCGGCACCGCCAAGAGAAAACCATGCCCTGGTCGGTGCTCCCCAAACACTGCATATCTGCATATATTTGGGCAAAACATACAGGTAAGAGTTTGGCCCTGTACTGTACGTCAAAGAAAGTCATGTTCAGGCCGTGTTTGAGCTTGTCACAAGTTGCCCACATGGCATGATTGTTGTTTTGGGTGCTTGGAGCCTGTAGCACCTCTTTGTCTTTCAGGATTTTAAACATGCCTTTGCGCTTGCCTACCAACATTTTTGCATATCAATCAAAGAATATGTGCAGAGACAACGTACATGCAACATAGCCTATTCGAAGAGCCTTCGAAATATCTAAGAATCTTACCTATATATATATAGTTACCTAGTTTAAGTGTGCCTATGCGCGGCTTCGCAAGGCCTTGCTCCTGTGACCAAAAGGGCTCCAAAGAACTGCATATGGTGATTGCTTACCCGGCGTTCCCATCACCATTGTCGATCTAATTCACCGCAGGGAAATGAAAACTCCCAAGTGTTTGTAGGTGTTCTTTGCAGGTCTTTCTTATCTTTCTTGTAGGTGTTCACTTATTTTTTCCAGCTGATTCTAGCTCCAACAGACTCCAACAACCCAACTCCCAAAATGCGAACTCTTTATAAGGCCCTAGTTTTCGATGCACAATTGACTTCAAAACATGTTTTCGTGTTGGCGTTTGCCGATTCTGGTTGCATGTTTGCACTTGACTAGAGCACCACGTTTATGGTTTGACAGTTTGACATGGCTTAAGTAACCATTGTTATCATTTTTTCATGATGGCTTTCACCCAAACCCCACCTGCCAAGCGATCTGCCAGGGAGGTTGTGGACCCAACAGGCTCTGCTGGGAGATCCAGCTGTCGAGGCAGCTCCTTTTCGGAAGTCCAAACCGTGGATGGAAGGCCGTCAGAAAACTGGAGATATAAACTACCGCAACCCCAAAATAGAAAAATGAGAAACGTGGAACACTGTGGTAAATATCATCTACACATATCTACACCATCTAAAGAGCTAAGTTGACGCACATGACTGGGTTAACGTTTGGTTCACAGAGGATACAACAGTTAGCATTGTGCTCCCCCGTCTTTCTCATCTAACCGCCCACATTATTATACTAGCAAATTCTATGGGGTTAATACCAAAGACAGGGGAGCAACACCTTATAGAAAACAATAACATAAATCATAACAACAAAACAACAAAACAACAAACTCAACAAACCAAAACAATACAATAGATTATAAAATAGTCTATACCATAATCATAACAACAAAATAAAATCAAAACAACCTACTACAAACAAAAACAAAGCAACAAAACAACAATAACAAAATCCTAACAACCTACTATTAATAAAACCAATAACATAAACCACAGCAACCTCATCATATCAACCCATCTCATCCATCTCATCCGTAAAAATTACAAAATATAATCATCATAATTGTATTGAATAATTTTCATCAAAGCATATACAAATATACATCATCTTACCTTATCTATTTCATAGGTGTTATTTCTAGAAAACTTATTTGCTTGAAATAGTCCTAGAAAATAATTGCGACATAAATTTAATAGAATTATTTTATCAAATTTATGGGGATAACCAACATAATTTTCATAATCATTTATTATGAAGATTATGGGATTAATTACCACAGTCTCCCCCTATAGGGGAAGCCTCAGCCCCCAGCCAATATACTATCCCAACTCCCAGCATACATACCAGCATACATACAAACTAGCATATCACAACAGCATCACATCTTTCTCAACCCCAAATCTCTTTAATGACTGCAATTACCACACCCAAACCGCCCTTCATGAACTTGTTGATAACCATGTCTTCTTAACCTCAGCGCGGTGTAAATGGCACGCCTGGGGCGAAATGGATTGAAAAAGATTTGTGTGGTGTGCGTCCAGACTTGTTGGTGCCAATCTTCTCAAGTTTTTGGAAGGGTTTGTCTTTGTATCAGGCATGAATGCACTGGATGTCAAGCTTGTGAAGGCTCACTGGCATACATGCTCTATTGAAACAATGCCTACCTAAATACTGTGCATGCAGACCTTTTCAATCGCAAAGGACCTGCTCAGAGCACTGTTTTGCTTTGCCCTGTTGGCGAAGCAAGCCTTCTCATGCACTTTCGTCGTCGCAAAACGTCATCGCCAAAATTGGCGAGTAACTGGCATGAAGAAAGTGATGACTAGTGATGACTGTCTCAATGCCCGATGCAACAATGAGGACAGGCAAGCGGACACCATTCGCAATCGCAAACTTGAAGTCCTCGCCGCCTGCCCGACGACGTCTGACTTGCCCTGATTTTTTTCCAGCTCACGTTTTTTTGCGAGGCATTCACATTGCCTGTGCTGTTGGTGTCTGTAGCAGCGCCCAATGCAACGATGATGAGGCAAGCGAAAAAACGGATTGGCGCCATGAACATGCCGACACCCCTAAGCTAAAAAGCGTGCCCGAGTGGTCAGCAAAAGAGGATGAAAAATTACACAAAATTCCAAGCTCAAACTGCAAGAGCTAATTTCTGTAGCTTTCCACTTGAGAATGTCAAAGATGCTCAAATTGAAACAAATTCCAAGGTCAAGCTCTCCAAGAACATGTGGCTTCAAACCTCCGACTGACATATTCCCAACAGCTGAGCGTCCCGACAACAGGATGAAGAAGAGATTGATGACAAAGCCAAGGCGAGGAAGGGCAAAGGAACATGGAGCAATCCCAGCCAATGACCCAAACGTGCCGAACACAAATTTATGGGGAAAACAAATGAAGGACAAAACACAAAACCCTGAAATCAAAGAGCACATCAAATCAACCATATCATGGTTGCATCATGGCTTTCTAAAAACACTAAATCTTTAAAAGTTCATGCCTCATCAACAATCTTGGGTAATCAGTTAATTTGTAATATTTTTGGTTCAACTTTTCTGCAATCTCTTGCACAACATAATAACCTTTCAGCCAGTGGGAAGTTCTTTCTTTCTCTGTAATTGCTTTCTTTCTCATTATCTTTACTTTGTCTCCCACCTCTAATGTTGGGTATATTCTTTCCTTCTTTGCTTTTACTGAAACATTAAGTTTTGCTTTAAACTCATTCCTTTCTTTCCTTGCTTCATTTGGAGTTAGTCCAGTAGCACTATGGACGTCCTTGTTGTTGTATGTTAGTAAAATCTCGGTTATGTAATCTATCCATTGAATATTATGTTTTCCCTTTTTCTCATCATTCTCAACCCGTTTAAAAAGTTTATCCTTAAATGTCCTAATAAATCTTTCAGCGAAGGCTGGATGACCTCTAGTTCTATAAAGTTCAATCCCTTCATCTTCTACTAGTTGCTTGAAGTCAGCACCACTTATACTACCTTCATCATCAGTGTATATGATTTTTGGTTTTGCCCTCATCTTTTCTAGCCCTTCCATTGTTCCAGCGATGACATCGGCTGGGTTTTGCTTTTAATAGGGACTACTACAGCATATTTACTTAATACATCAATCATTACCAACCCAGCTCTAAACTTTTGTGTTGCTTCAATATCATTTTTTGAAATGAAAAACAAATCAAGTTGAAAAGTATGGTTGTTATGGGGGGCTACAAAACTGTTCTGACCCCTTTGCTTTCTCTTAATCTCAACATTCTTTCTAAAAAAATATTCGACATCTTTCATAGTAATAGTTTTATCTTTCTCTTTGGCATCTTTCAAAGTAGTAGCCTTGCTTCCATAGCCACTTCTATCAAAATAAATATCACTAATAATCGTCTGCTTATTACTCATATATTTATAATGATATTTTATTCCAAAAAGCACAATTACATTGAACACATAAGCCTATACAATTATCCTTGAAATGCGCAATATCAGTATTAACTCTTTGACAGCTAATATTTGATGAAACCTTGCCATCTTCAAAATCAATAACCAATGGTTCATTACAATTTTCACACTGGGTATTCATCAGGTTCATCAAAAAATCTACATCTACATAATCCCCATCTTCTACATCTCTACCTGCTTTCCTATCTTGCTCTTCATAGTTCATAATTTTCTTCTTAAAATATGTCTCTACTCTTATCTTACTCATATCATTTTCATCAGCATCATATTTGTAAAACTTAACTCTATTTAAATCTCTTGCTCTTGTAATTACAGTCCAATACCAGTTCTTACAGCAATACCACTTACACCAGTCATATATCACAATATCATCATCCACTGAACAGCCTTGTTTGCTATGACAGGTGTAACAGTAAGCATATATAAAATGCTTTCTTAACAACTTCAGTTCTATCCGTTGCTTCTCATTAGTATCCACATTTTCTAAAACAACATCATTACCAATAATATTTACAATCCTAAATTTAAAATTCACATTAAATTTCTTGCCTTTGGTCCTAATGTATTTTCTACATATCACCTCTTCCCCCACAACACATTCATCATCTATGCCTTTCATTTTTCTCATCCTGCTACTCACCTCTCTACAAGTCTTGTTAGTATAAGCAATGTTGTTTTCGCATATCTCATTGCCCTCACTCCATCCAAAATATTTTCAATGATATTAAGTATAGGTTCATTGTTAAAAATCAATCTCTTAATATCTTTCAATTTATTTCTATCTTCTTCGGTCTTCAGTCTCTTACATTCATATAGCATAATATTATTTTTGAAAATTAAATCTATACAATGGTCGGCAATTTTTTCAAAACTAATCGTATTGCTTACTTTCTCTGGGTTTTTCAGTTGTTTTGTGTCTCCAATTGCTAATACAATTTTATTAGGATTGTTCTTACAGAAGTCCCATATCAAAGCCCACTTGCCCACATTGTGAAAATATATTTCATCAAAAACTATGACATCAATATCAGAATAATCACACTTTTCCAGTTTCTCATCACCATAAGATATTCCAAAGAATTTATTAATTGTCATTGCTTCGGCTTCGCATTCTTGTTTTAAATTATTGGTAGGCACAACGAATAAAACTTGGTAATTTCTATTTTGTAAATGCTTCCATATGTATGATTTTCCAGAGCAAATTCTATGGGGTTAATACCAAAGACAGGGGAGCAACACCTTATAGAAAACAATAACATAAATCATAACAACAAAACAACAAAACAACAAACTCAACAAACCAAAACAATACAATAGATTATAAAATAATCTATACCATAATCATAACAACAAAATAAAATCAAAACAACCTACTACAAACAAAAACAAAGCAACAAAACAACAATAACAAAATCCTAACAACCTACTATTAATAAAACCAATAACATAAACCACAGCAACCTCATCATATCAACCCATCTCATCCATCTCATCCGTAAAAATTACAAAATGTAATCATCATAATTGTATTGAATAATTTTCATCAAAGCATATACAAATATACATCATCTTACCTTATCTATTTCATAGGTGTTATTTCTAGAAATCGTCATTGCTAGAAATATTCCTGAAAAATTAAATTGCAACATAGATTTAATAGACTTATTGTATCAAACCAATGGGGATAACCAACATTATTTTCATAATCATTTGGCAGTGTGTCAAAACCTTGTACCCCTGGTGAACATCAAAATAGCTGGTAAATGGATGTTCATTCCCCTAAAAATGGTATTAATAGGTATTGATCCATACCCATTTACTATGAATATTATGGGATTATATAATTACCACAGTCTCTCCCGGAATAGGGGAAGCCTCAGCCCCCAGCCAAAATACTATCAGCCAGCATACATACCAGCATACATACAAACTAGCATATCACAACAGCATCACATCTTTCTCAACCCCAAATCTCTTTAATTACCGCAATTACTATGCCCAAACCACCCTTCATGAACTTGTTGATGACCATGTCTTCTTAACCTCAGCGCGATGTAAATAGCACAGCAATCCAAACTTTTGGGGCGAGATGGAGTGAAAGAGATTGTGTGTTTGGGGCTTCTCCAAACCGGGCTCCAAGTATTTGGGAGTTGTTGCCTTCTTATTAGGCATGAATGTGCTGAATGTCAAGCTTGCGAAGGCTCGTTGGCATGAATGCTCTATTGAAACAATGTCCAATTCCGACTTGACACCCTCAAACCTTCCTACCTACAGACCGTTTCAATCATAGGAGCATCTGCTAAGAGCACTGTTTTGCAAGTCGCCATGCTAGCAAGGGCAAGCAGTCTCAAATGTCTAGGCATCAAGCATCCTTGTGCTCAGCCTCATGCCCCTTCGTCACCAAAATTGATGAGCAACAGGCGCTACATAAATGATACCACCACAGGAAACATCTCTGAAGCAATCACATCTCGCATATTCTCGTCTTAATTGGTTCGCATATTTGCGTACAAACTGTGCTTAGCATTCCACACCATTTACCAGATAACTGAATGCACTCTTTGCCCAGCTCGTCACAGAATAGGTTACACACGTCGGCGTTGGAGGATGAGGTGTTCTCCTGTGCCAACAGGTTGCTCTCCTGTGCCATGACCTTGTCCCTCCTGTTTTGCGAGGCACTCGCATTGTCCGTGCCGTTGATGTCTTTAGCTCCAGCGCTCAATGCAAGGATGATGAGGCAAGCGACAAAACGGATTTGCGCCATGAACATGCCGACAGACACCCCTAAGCTAAAAAGCGTGCCCGAGCGGTTTGAGCAAAAGATGCTGAAAAATGACACAAAATTCCAAGCGCAAAGTGAAAGAGCTAATTTCTGTAGCTTTCCAATTGAGAATGTCAAAGGTGCTCAAGTTGAAACAACTTACAAATTCAAGCTCTCCAAGAACATGTGGCTTCAAACCTCCAACAGACATATTCCCAACAGCTGAGCGCCCCGACAACAGGATGCAGAAGAGATTGATGACGAAGCCATGGAGGAGCAGAAGGACAAAGGAACATAGAGTAATCCCAGCCAATGACCCAAACGTGCCAAACACAAATTCCTGGGGAAAAAGAAATGAAGGACAAAACAAAAACCCCCGAAACCAGAAAACAGCACATCAAATCAACCATCTCATGGTTGCATCAAATAGGCATACGTAAGAAAAACAAATGCTTACAAGGCTTTCTAAAATCACTAAATCTTTAAAAGTTCATGCTTCATCAACAGTCTTGGGTAATCAGTTAATTTGTAATATGTTTGGTTCAACTTTTCTGCAATCTCTTGCACAACATAATAACCTTTCAGCCAGTGGGAAGTTCTTTCTTTCTCTGTAATTGCTTTCTTTCTCATTATCTTTACTTTGTCTCCCACCTCTAATGTTGGGTATATTCTTTCTTTCTTTGCCTTTACCGAAACATTAAGTTTTGCTTTAAACTCATTCCTTTCTTTCCTTGCTTCATTTGGAGTTAGTCCAGTAGCACTATGGACGTCTTTGTTGTTGTATGTTAGTAAAATCTCGGTTATGTAATCTATCCATTGAATGTTATTTTTTCCTTTCTTCTCATCATTCTCAACCCTTTTAAAAAGTTTATCTTTAAATGTCCTAATAAATCTTTCAGCGAAGGCTGGATGACCTCTAGTTCTATAAAGTTCAATCCCTTCATCTTCTACTAGTTGCTTGAAGTCAGCACCACTTGTACTACCTTCATCATCAGTGTATATGATTTTTGGTTTTGCCCTCATCTTTTCTAGCCCTTCCATTGTTCCAGCGATGACATCGGCTGGGTGTTTGCTTTTAATAGGGACTACTACAGCATATTTACTTAATACATCAATCATTACCAACCCAGCTCTAAACTTTTGTGTTGCTTCAATATCATTTTTTGAAATGTAAAACAAATCAAGTTGAAAAGTATGGTTGTTATGGGGGGCTACAAAACTGTTCTGACCCCTTTGCTTTCTCTTAATCTCAACATTCTTTCTAAAAAATATTCGACATCTTTCATAGTAATAGTTTTATCTTTCTCTTTGGCATCTTTCAAAGTAGTAGCCTTGCTTCCATAGCCACTTCTATCAAAATAAATATCACTAATAATCGTCTGCTTATTACTCATATATTTATAATGATATTTTATTCCAAAAAGCACAATTACATTGAACACATAAGCCTATACAATTATCCTTGAAATGCGCAATATCAGTA
The DNA here is from genome assembly GCA_947184155.2 of Cladocopium goreaui. Classification (NCBI taxonomy): domain Eukaryota; class Dinophyceae; order Suessiales; family Symbiodiniaceae; genus Cladocopium; species Cladocopium goreaui. The sequence continues at coordinate 249,113 of CAMXCT020000164.1, read as the reverse complement.
TTAACTCTTTGACAGCTAATATTTGATGAAACCTTGCCATCTTCAAAATCAATAACCAATGGTTCATTACAATTTTCACACTGGGTATTCATCAGGTTCATCAAAAAATCTACATCTACATAATCCCCATCTTCTACATCTCTACCTGCTTTCCTATCTTGCTCTTCATAGTTCATAGTTTTCTTCTTAAAATATGTCTCTACTCTTATCTTACTCATATCATTTTCATCAGCATCATATTTGTAAAACTTAACTCTATTTAAATCTCTTGCTCTTGTAATTACAGTCCAATACCAGTTCTTACAGCAATACCACTTACACCAGTCATATATCACAATATCATCATCCACTGAACAGCCTTGTTTGCTATGACAGGTGTAACAGTAAGCATATATAAAATGCTTTCTTAAGAACTTCAGTTCTATCCGTTGCTTCTCATTAGTATCCACATTTTCTAAAACAACATCATTACCAATAGTATTTACAATCCTAAATTTAAAATTCACATTAAATTTCTTGCCTTTGGTCCTAATGTATTTTCTACATATCACCTCTTCCCCCACAACATATTCATCATCTATGCCTTTCATTTTTCTCATCCTGCTACTCACCTCTCTACAAGTCTTGTTAGTATAAGCAATGTTGTTTTCGCATATCTCATTGCCCTCACTCCATCCAAAATATTTTCAATGATATTAAGTATAGGTTCATTGTTAAAAATCAATCTCTTAATATCTTTCAATTTATTTCTATCTTCTTCGGTCTTCAGTCTCTTACATTCATATAGCATAATATTATTTTTGAAAATTAAATCTATACAATGGTCGGCATATTTTTCAAAACTAATCGTATTGCTTACTTTCTCTGGGTTTTTCAGTTGTTTTGTGTCTCCAATTGCTAATACAATTTTATTAGGATTGTTCTTACAGAAGTCCAATATCAAAGCCCACTTGCCCACATTGTGAAAATATATTTCATCAAAAACTATGACATCAATATCAGAATAATCACACTTTTCCAGTTTCTCATCACCATAAGATATTCCAAAGAATTTATTAATTGTCATTGCTTCGGCTTCGCATTCTTGTTTTAAATTATTGGTAGGCACAACGAATAAAACTTGGTAATTTCTATTTTGTAAATGCTTACATATGTATGATTTTCCAGAGCCCGGTAGTGATGCCCGTATCATCAACCTCTTATTAGTCATAATATGCTCATCTATGATTTCGTCAGTGTTCCATTCATCCTTGACATCACCTGTTTTATTTTCATATTCAGTTATATCACATAAAATACTGGGTTGTTTGCTAAATGCCTTCTTAGGAAAATTAAATTTATCAGACCACCGCCAGTCTCCAATCTCACTACCAAATTTTAACACTCCCTTTGCTTTACACCGATTACATTTATCAATCACAAAGGCATCAGTTTTTACTGAATACACCTTGACACCATCCCTCATAAGTGTTTCATAAGCCTCATTCATATCAAAATTATGATGTTGTAAAATCAGTTCTTTGATAAACCTATATCCATTCATCAAAGTTTTTGTATCGGAAATGGTTAAAACATAATGCTTACATTCATCAACAATTACGGGAATATCTTTCTCATTAATCATAGGCTGAATGACATTACCTTTATCATCAAATTCAAGCAAACAATCATCATCATTATCATTCACTTCACAATCCCATTTAGTTTCAGTAATGATACTTATATCACCACCGTATTTTTCTTGATAGTAAAAGGCATCAACCATTTTTGAAAACACTATTGACTTTTTAGCAGTGTTAGTATGCTTTTCTAATAATCCAATGTTGATACAAGCAATCATTTTTTTTTCAAGTTATCTTTCTCCTCATCCTCATCCAGTTTTAATTCAACATGTTCAGCATATTTTTTCAAAAACTTACCATATATCAAGTTATAAGTCCTATTGAAAAATAGATTTCTCCTTTTGCTTTTAACAAGATATAATGTTAAGGCGTTCATCTTGTTAAAATCATTCTTTGAATAATCATACTTTCTCCAAATATCAAATTCAGAAAAGACAGGCACTTCAAAAATATCAATGGTGGATTTTGTATAAGCCTTTCTTCTATCTAATTCAATGTGTGTATCCTTTCCTTCAATGATGCTTTCAAAATATCCACTGGGTGCTATGCTATGTGCCATTGAAAATATGTTCAAGTCATCATTATGATAATATGACTTATGATTAGGATTGAACATACCCTTATTGAAATTAAAAAATGCCTCATTGACTACATTAAACATTTTAGCATCCCTACTATCAATACAAGTATCCACAGCGCAGTCTATCAAAGTTTGACTTCTGATGTTCAAAATCAACCCATTAAATTTTACCTTGAGTGATGATACATTGCCACCTGCTCCCATTATGATTTTAGGCTCATAGTTTGCCCTCTTGAACTCACAAAAAAATGTATTCAAACTTTTACCACTAACTAAATTCACTTCTTCTTCACCCTCATTCTCTTCAACTATACTCGTTATGCCATCAATGCCATTGAAAAAATCATACTTAACAGGCTTCTCCTTGCTATTTAAATGAAAGTCAGTAGAAGCACATATTTTCATATATTCCTCTAATTCTTTTTGCGCTATGCTCTTGATGTTGTCATTCATTGTGTAAATGTGGTTGCCCTTAATCAGTCCAAACAATACGGTTATGTTTTTGTTCTTATTCAAAGGGTCATAGGTATAAATCTTTTGACCAATACAGTTATATAATCTGACAGTAAGTTTAAATTCTTCAAACACCGGTTCCATATCTTCAATTGATGCTCCATTTTGTTCAAACTCTTCTTCATCTAACTTCATTAGTTTCAAAATCTTATCTCTGGTCATTCTTTTGCTCTCCCACTTTTTAGTATTCATCCGTGTCTCTTCATAATGGTCTATCAGTGTGTTAATCCAACACTCACCGTCGGTGTGTTTCTTATTTTTGATGGCATCAACCAAATTACACCCCATCACTAGCAACATCCATTTCAGTATTGATGGTGTAGTGATACATTCCAATCTCATTGCCATCCTTCAGCTTCTTTTTTGTTTCATCCCCACTACCTCCTGTGTTTGATACATCACTGGTGTCTAAAATCTTGATGGCACTTGTGTAGTCTTCAAGGTTTGTATTATTCTTCAGGTCTGGGTGTTTTACAACTAGTCTCTTGAACAACTTATCAAACAAGGCGTCGTGTCGTGTATCACTTTAAACTCTTTGTATCTACCAAATTGGTGTTTCTTTTGGGCAGCTTTTCGCTTCTAGTCCTGTCTCCTGGATCTCCAAGCCTCCCTTGTGTTCAGTTCATCAAACTGTTTTCGGGCGTAATTTTGTTAGGGTTGCCCTTCTTCAGTCTTAACCTATCTTTCAGGCGTTCCATCCATAAATCAAACTTGTCTCTGACCACATACTTGTCCACCAGTGTTTCATTCAGTTTATCCTCATCCCTTATATTTTTCAAATTCATTTGAATGGGTTGCTCCATAGCAAGTAGATTGTGCCAGTCTCCTTGGTTGTCTTTAAAGCCTCTCTGTCCTCCTGTTTTATGCCCATTATCAAAACATATCAAAACCGTAAAGTTGAAATCTCACAACGTAGTCTTTCTTGTTCCTGTTAGTTGCCATTCTTTCGTTCAATGGTGCTCTGCCTTCAATCTGTTCAAACTTTTTGTCAAATCTTTTTTTAGCAAAAGTTGCTGTTCTTTTTTGTCGCTCATCAGGCTTTTGATTAGATTTTTTGCTGTTTCAACTTGTGAAATCTTCCTGTCTCTATAAAATTCTACTACCTTATGCCTTTAACATCTTCTTTAGCACCTCTGGTTACTTTTTGTAGTATGCTTATATTATTGATTACACTTTTTGATGGCATTATAATATATATATATGTACTATATTATAATAACATCTCTTTAAGTAGTTTAAGACATTTAATTGTATTACCTTATTTACTCTGATTTATCCTCACCATCTTCAGTATTATAACTTGCTCTCATTCTGATACACTTGCTGGGTTGCTGATGTCTCTTGAACTTTTCTTTTGTAATGCTACACCCGCATAAAGGACATTCAACTTTGACACTCAAGAATTTATTGTAGTATTCCCTGTGGTTTTAATACCTGTTGTATTTTTTCAAGTCCGCTTTTTTATCAATATCCACTTGTATCAATGGCTCAATGATTACATAGCCGTTTTCATCAATCTCTCTGTTTTTGACACTCATTACCATGATTTATATAAGAATATCTCTTTAAGTAAATTAAGACAAACTATTGTGCTTTATACATATCCTTCAACTTCTGCCATAAGTGTAGTTTATAAACCTCCCTCATTTGTTTTAGCATTTGCTTCTTCTTACCGTCATTACCTTTTGAAGCAAACCAAGTCTTGTAAGCACTGTCAAATTGTTCATACTGTTCTTTTGTAATCATCTCCTTGTTTTTAGCATTTACAAATTCTTCTCTTAACCTCTGAACCCCTATTGTGGATGCTCCTACCGGTTTTTGTATTGTCTTTCTTCTACTATCTTTAGGTTCATCAATTTCATCATCTGCTTCCGCTCCTCCTATTTCTAACTCTGTTTTCTTTTTGTTGCGCTTCTTTCTCATTTTGGGTTCTTCTTCAGGACTGCTTCCATCTCTTTTTTCAGCATTCATTCTTTCAGTTCCTGCTTTAAAGCTTTTAGGTCTCCCCGCTTTGCCTCTTGGTTCAATTTGTGTTTCAGGTGTTGCTCTTTTGCTACTTGATGATGTATCCATAACTTCTACAACGGGCAATGCTTGAGAACTGCTTGAACTTGAAGATGCTGTTGCTTTTGCTTTAGGCTTTGCCTTGGCTTGAGGCATTGCTTCATCATCAGTCGCTATGTTGAAACTTTCAGGTTTTATGGGAGCAAAACTTCTTGGTGGGTTGATGTGATGTATCTGTTCAGGTATTGTCGGTTTGTTCTGTTTAAACCCTTCACCCCTGTGGTTCATTGCTGTTTCTTCTTTTCTTTTCATTGCTCTGTCTCCTCTTTGTGTGATTTCAGCATTCAATTGAGATGCTTGTTGTGTTGAAGATGATGGCACTGTTGGGGTTGTTTGCGTTGTTAGTTCTTCATCTACATTCATAGGTTGTGTTGGTTGTGCTATTACTGGTGATGTTGTAGGTAGTTGTTGTAGTTTTTCAGTGTGATATGTTCTACCTGCTGTTCTGATGTTCTGACGCAACAAAATGTCATTCATTTGCCTCAATAATAATCTGCCTTGTTCTTCCCTTAATTGTTCCATTTGGTCTGCTCCATCAAAGTAAGAACCTTCTTGACTGTTTCTAAACATTGTTGCTGACCTATCAGGTAGGTTTCCTGTGATTTGTTCATTGCTCTCATCAATTACACCTATTATTTCTTCATAAGTAGGGCGTCGCTTCAATCCATAAATACTATATCTATCCACTTTTGCCATTATAATATAAAATATTTTAGATTAACAATATTTTATATCAAGTAAAACTTAAATTTCTAAATTGATTTATTTGATGCTGTAAGTGCTCTAAACTATTATGCGACAGGTTGTCCCTTGTATGTCATTATTAATTCTGTCTATTTGATTTCTGTAATTTACCCTTTTATTTGCTTCAATTATATCATTCCTATAAGATAATAGTTTGTCCATACTTTCTCTTCTATCCAGTTGGTCTTTCAACCATTTAAGATAAGCACTATCATAGTGTCTAAATATCCCCTGACCCGATGGTTTCCCTGCTGGTTTGCTCATTTGTTTTCTGTAGTTCAGTGTTGTTTGTTTCTTCCTGTGTGCTTGAAACATTTTCTATATTAATATTATTTAGATAATCTTGATGGTTTTTAGTTTTCAAATGTCTGCTCATACTTCCTCTTGTAATAACTTTCCCGCATTCACATTTGATTTTATCTTCCTTTTTTTCATCATATTGTTTAAAGTATTCCGGATTATCTTTACGGTATTCTTTGTTATATTCTTTGAAGTATTCTGGGTGCTCTTTTCTATATTGATTGTTTTTTATCTAAAAGGTCTGTATTGTCTTCTCTGTATTGCTTTCTGTATTCTTTCCGTGGGTTGTTTATATATCGCTGTCTTTCATAATCCTGTAAATGCTCCTTTTTATCTTCCTTCCACTCCTCCATTGTTCTTAATGGTATTTGTATGTTCAATACCGGCTTTATTTCTAATATGTAGTGTCGCTCTCTCTTTTGTAGTTCTTCAACATCATTACAAGGGCATGTTTCAATTTCTTCAATGTAAAAATGTTCAACTCCCATCTCAATCATTTTAGCATACAATTTTCTATGCTTTGTCTTTTCATTGTCAATTTGTATTTTTATGTTTGTTAAATCGTCTTTTTAGTGTTTGAGTTGTGCTTCCAATGTAAATGTCATCATCTACATAATTCCCAATGAAATATATATTTTACCCTTTTGATACTTTTTATCACCTAAACTCACCATTAATTACTATAAATAACTTGTTTTTAAGTATATATATTTTATAGTAATTAATTTATTGATTTGCTCACCTAATCGAAAACAATAGTCCCACTTTCTGTCAATTCTACCACGCTCTCACTAACTAAATGAACCATTATTTCTTGTATCTGCTCTGCTTCTGCTAAACTTCCCTCTGTTCCTTTGATTTTAAAAGTGATTAAACTTCCGGACTTGGTATTGGTGCCGGTAAAATTAACATCTGGCATCTTCTCCAGTGAAAAAGCCATTACAAATTTGTTCTCTTTGTATTGTTTATAACTGATATTCAAACTGTTTTGGTCAGCATTCAGAAAATGAAGTGTCCGGCGTAAAAAGTAGAATGCTTCAGATAAACTACTCACTTCGAACTCTGGGTACTTCTTTGAAGCGATTTGAAGTTGGTAAGTAAGTGCTCTACTGCTGTCAGCAAAGCCTTTACCTGCTTGTGCTGGTATGTTTTCAGGGTCTCCACCATCACTGATTTGCCCCCATATCATAGGGTTGTAAAAGTAGTTCCACCTCTTATAAACATAATTATCCACTAAATAAATAGCATATACTTCCCCACCTCTTGGTTGTCGGTATAAAGTAATAAATGCATTTGTTAATTTTGATGCTGACTTAACAATATTCATATTAATTTCTCCGCCTCCAGTGTTAAATGTTTGAGTGATAGTATGATATTGTGGGACAACTAATTTTAATGATTGACCTTCCAATAAATGGTTTGTAATGTTATTATCAACTGTATTATCCAATGTGATTACATCAGCACGGATAATAACATTGTTAATTTCCCAACTGGTTGAAGTGTTGCCATCTTGAAAGTAGTATCCGTTTTTGTCGGTTTGTGTTGTTCCATTCCCTTGGGGGACTAGATGATTCAAGGACCACTGTTTCGGCTCACAAGGATTATTTATATATGTATATAATATGTTTTTTAATGGGTTATGATAATGGGTCATAACATGATTATTGGTCATGATTACACCGCTTTACAATAGGTCATAATGAGACTCTCTAACTGGCTACCGCTGAAAGCTCCCGAAATTGAACATGGTTAGGGTATTTACCATCCATTTTGGGATAATTGAGACCCGTCCCCACACTTGACCTATGGGTAAAACCTTTGTTATGTCAGGGTCATGTTCTCATGGTGTGTTGATTGATATTCCCATTCAAATGAGATCCTGAGTGTTTTTTGACCATTTGTGGCCAAAACCGCCCTAAAGATAGTTGAAACCACCAACCCGCTTACGTATGCTTACGTAACTAGTCGGTAACTACCCCGATTTGCCGTTGTAGTCTCACGAAGAAGTCTTATTTTAAAAAAACGGGCAAACCGCCAAACCGCACATGGAAGGCAACCACTTTTTTGGGACATATCGCTGGCTATCAACTACAGTGACGATGGAGTCTCATTGCGAAAGACGTTTGCTTGACGGATCAATTTGCCTTTGGGGGGAAGCTCGATTCAAGAATTTGGCACCAATAGACCCACCATGATTGATGCAGCAGAAAAGAATCCACTGGTTTTTAGGGATAGGAAATTTGAACCATGGCCCGTTCTTGTACTTCAGACTTCAGACATCTTTAGATGCTGGTCCGCACCAATGTAATCTTCCGATGCCTTGTACATCACATGGTTCTTGATGCTTGGCCACACAGCCGAGTTGGGCAAACGCACAAACCAAAGGTCTACCCTAAAACAAGCGAGATGTTATCCTGTTTACCAATCTCGGCAAATGACCACAAAGAATAACAACGATCTATTTTTATATAAAAGAAACGTAGTATATAAGTATTTGGTTGGTGGTGTCAACCCCTCTGAAAAATATGAAAGTCAGTTGGGATGATTATTCCCAATATATGGGTATGAATCAATACCTATTAATACCATTTTTAGTGGGATGAACATCCATTTACCAGCTATTTTGGGGTTCACTAGGTACCAGGGTTTTGACCCATCCCCATATGGAAAAATAAAAGCCATGTTCCAAACCACCAATCAGGTATAATGTGGTAGACAGCCATAGACCTCCCGAAAAATGGGGATGGCACCAATCATGGTGATTTACAGCGGATGGATTCTGCCCCCGGAGCCTCGGTACGTAGACTGCCGCACTTGGCGCAGAAGAGCGAGTTTTCACGCTCGTACCTGACAGGAAACCATGGGATAAAAGCAGCACAGATTGGGACATTTCTCAAGTCAAATGGTGGATTTAGCCATCAAAACAGGAAATTCAAGCAACAACTATGACATTCAATGGGTTGGTTTGAGTTTCAGCGAAACTTGGCAGGCAATCATGTGAATCGGATTTCTTGTATAATGTCCCCGCATTCAATTGTAAATCAAGTCATATTAGCCGTAGCCCACAACAGCATGGCTTGCCAAGACTGGCCATCACTCGGTCATCTCCCAGGCCCAGAAAAGCCAGGTACGGAATCATCTTTCCAAAAGCAAACAGATCAACCAAGACATTTTTAAGTGTTTATATAAGTGTGTATATATGTATATGCAGTATACATACACATTTGTCACATAATAATGACATACTTATCAGATATAATATGATATAATTTAACTATTTAATATATAATCATGTGTACACATTACATTACATATTATGATGTCTCAAGATGCAGATCTGGATGGCTGAAGACTGAAGGTCATAGTGCCACCCTATACACTATACAGTCTCTTGATGGTTCGTGCAACACAACGCATCGCCACAATCCATAGATCATTGCTTGCTATTTCTATGGCTAATCTTAGATACCCGGCAACAAAAAAATAGGTTTGAATATTTCAAATATACCCGTCAAAGAGCTACAAATGCTTTTAGCTGGGAATGCGACCCTCTCATGTGCATCCACTTATTGCAAAAGATTGAAGTATATTAATTAAATTTAATTAAAGTATATGTTAAACTGTTAAACTACACAACCAACGGTTGCCCAGGTTCTCAGCAATCAGCTCCCATTGATCTCATTGATTCAATTTGATTCATTGTTGTCCTCCGATGAATGGAAAGGAGAAAACATCTGAAACATGTAAAGTTCAAAAAAAAGGACCCCCAATCCATTCCTCCACTATACTGCCGCTGCATTCAAGTGACGGTTGGCCACACTTGGGGCAAGCAGCCTGCAAGGACATCTGTCTTGGGATTCACCGTAAATCCCATCATCCCGTTCTTCGCACCCCTCTTTGCTGGGAAAAAAAACACCTTCCCAAATCACATCAGATTCCAAATATTCCAATCTCCATGAAAAGCGCTATTGTATGCCATAAATTGCCTCAAAATGAACCTGACAAATTTTTGGCGAAGTTCCCTATGGCGCGAGGACTGGCCCCCAAGGTCGCCTTCACCTCGCGCTCAGCCGAGGGCATCGACAGCATACCTGACGTACCTCCACCAGCTTCAATGGATGGATTGGAGATTCAATGATTTCAATGGAGCTTGTTTTCAAAAAAAAAACAGAAATATTGAATCATTGATTTTTGTGAATCAGAAATATTTTGAAATATTGAAAAAAAAACAGAATTACGGACAATGAAAATGTTGTATTACAAATCATTGTCCGTTGTGATCATTTAGTCTGCCGTTCTGAAGCGACAAGAGAACTGAATGAAGTCGCACCAACGAGTCAAAGACTGACATGATTGATCACCGTCATCCCTTGGCACGTTCCAATCAGAAAACATGGCTCTCATGGGGTAAACCCTGTAAATGTTCACTTCAACCAATTCTGAGAAGTGTGATGCTATTTTATCTATTTTGGAATCATCATTCCAGGTATCAACAATTATCAACAGATAGTTGGTTTGGATTCCTTGCAACCCCTTGTGAAAGAGATTGTCAGTAGGGAATTAGCAAATCCAAAGCATCGGAAAAATCACCAAACCCTCTTGAAACCACTAGACAAGTTGAGAACCAGAAAGTGAAGCAGAGGCTTATCTCCAGATTATCAGAGATTCACCTTCAACAGGAACCATGGAAACAGCGAGGTGTTCAGAATGGGACAAAGAAAAAGTGTCTAAAAAGTATCCAACCTTCTCTTTTTCGTCACTCATTTTGGCCCCAAAATAAGTACCCAGCTGCAACGCGGATCACATCTCTTCGCATTTTCGGCAGGTGAATCATCCAACTTTTTGGGAATCCCGTCGCTGGGACGTCAGATGATGAATGGATGGTGACCGTGAAAATCCTTTATAAAAAGCCGCGCCGGTGACGGCGGTCACTTAAAATGGTGAGTTGAACTATGTTGAACTTACTGAAGGCATGTTGAACTTGGAAAGTGATAGAGTGTTTGAAAGCCACACAGAATAATGGTGAACTTGGGATGTCCCAGCAATTTGGGTGCCCCTACTGATCCTAGTGACGTCATGATGGACGTCGTTATAATTCACCCAGAATCATGAATAGCAATGGCAGATAGCTCAAGATATTTCACTAGGTAGTCTGTAATTATCACAAGAGGAATTTTATTCCTGTGGAAAGTTTTAGATACCCTGCTAGAAAAAGTCGACTTTGACCCGGTGTCCTGTGGTATTGAAAGAATTCATGGCCAAGCATCATCCTATCAACCGACCCAATCATGATCAGCTAAGTGACCATTTCAGGGTCTCAAGTAACCTTCAACCAAGGCCATCCCCGCATCAATCCACATCAATTCACAGGGGTACCTAGCAAAATATAAGCTCTTTTCAAGGGATATGTAAGGGGATATACCTCCCAAATATGGCTTTATATTACAGTACCTCCAGTTTAGATACCTGAAATGGTCATTGATTGGTAATAACTTGTTAATCGCTATGGTTATAGCTAACCATGCCCAATTTCAGCTGACTTTTTAGGTAGATGTTCCCGTTCATTACCATGGTACTGGAAATCAATATCAATCTGGGTCATGAATGAATGATAATAACTACCCTCTGGTTATTTAACATAGCTCTGGAACATGGCCCATTTATAGATGATAAAAGTGATGATGTACGGAACTTGAAAATGCGGATATTCCACGGCTACGTCAAATAACTCCCACCATTGTTCATGGTCAAATCATGGTCAAAATCCCTATTTTTCATGGTCAAATCCTAAAGAAATCCTGAAGAATCTCTAGGCTGTGTCCTGATCGCTGGTCGTACCTTGTGGTGTACTTCGAATGCTCGCGAGGCTGGCAACTTCCAAGGCTCCGGAATCCAGCATGGGACCTCCAAAATCCGAGTTCTGGGGAGGCTAAGCGGCAATTTACCGCCAGATTCGAGTGCCGGGCATGTGAACCATTAATATTCCCATAATATTCCCATAATATTCCCATAATATTCCCATCATATTCCCATCATATTCCCATAATATTCCCATAATATTCCCATAATATTCCCATCATATTCCCATAATATTCCCATAACCACAATAAGTGGTGGATGTTTCGTGTTGACTCAATTCTACAGTTGCGTAGGGAGGCATCGCAAACTCACTGTCGTGTACAATAGACCAAGCGTCAAGAACAAGCTATAGAAATAGAATGTTTCACAACCAACATGTAAAGAAATGATCTATAGATATCTAATGATATCTATAGGATTTTTTTCAGGGTCCAAAAAAATAGAACAATGTTTCGAGGATCTGAGTTCGATGATGTCTCCTCAAATAAAAAACCATGGCATTGACTTGGACGATCCGAGTTTCTAATTTGCTCACAATAATTATGTTTAGAAAACTACCACTGTAACCCAAGCATGATGATTAAGCACATATTACATATATATACATATATATATATATATATATTACATATATATATATTACATATATATATATATTACATATGTGTATATATATATTACATATGTGTATATATATATATATTATATATTAGTGCTAATTGAGATTCTATCTCTATACATCATTGGTAATCATGATATATTATCCAGTAGCTAACTCGGACTCGACATCCTTGAGCCCAGTCCATCAAGAGTGACACCTGCTGGCATGGCGGCGCGCTGTCTTTCGCCCATTTGGCCTATCCCAAGCTGAAACCCCAATCAACTGGGATACTGGGGAGGGTTCTTAGAATGGAGGATCCCCAGTCGTCACCATGGGTGGTCCTATGTTTGGAAACCTCCAAATCCTGCCAAAGAGTGGCTAGAAAGTAAAGAATTGCTGATAACACCAAGTGTAAGTGGATATTGTAAGTTGATGTAAGTTTCTGGTGTTCACTCTCTGCCAGCTGCATGTTTGACCTTTTGAAGCGTCACAATACCCTCCAACACCCAGCTGGTTTGTGGTTTCAAGCCCCTCCGAGAGAGATATAAGCAGTCACTCTTTCGTTTTGGCTGCACAGGTCTGCTGGCCTCAAGCAACTCGAAAGATATACTAGTCAGTTGGGGTAAGTTGTTCGAAGCTTCCCAAGTCTACAGGGAAGTTTCCTAAAGTGGGGGTACCCCAAATCATCCAGTCGTCATTAGACCATTTTAGTATTTTCCACCCATGGTGACTTGGGGATCCCCTATTTGAAGAAACCCCCATATATCCATATATACACATATAATATCATATAGTATCATATAATATATATATGTGGGTTTTCAGATTGAGGATCCATGCCATGCGCCAACTGGTGGATTCATATCATTCCCCACACTTAGTCTGTTCTTGTCCAGGACCCAAGGGTTCTGCGGGGAAAAGTCACCCAGAAAATTGCAATTGGGACTTCACTCATGATATCAATCATTACAAGTTGGAGATAGTTGACAAGCAAACCAGGGCACATTCCTCTGTTAGTTGGTTGCTTCAGCCCATCCCTAACAATAATCACTCAAATGGGTTTGTCTGAAAATAGGGTATATTCCCAATTATAGCCATTTAATAGGGATAATGATCATTAACCATTGGGTTTAGGGGTCAACATCATTCCATTTTGAAGACTGAAAGTAGAAGAAACCCCACCTGTCCTACAGCCCACCTGCCAAGGTTCCAATCGGGGCGCTCGCTGAGCTGAGAGCTTGCTGCAACTTTTGCACCTGGCGGTTGAACCCAAAAACAACAGCAAAAATGGATATCAAACCAGCGAAAATCAGGATGTTTGCCCTCCGGTAATCCAACATGGCTTAGCTGGAAAATCCCCGTGAACGAGATCGAGCTTTATAGCTGGGAACATATCAAACCAAATGGTGGATTTTCCAGCAAGCCATGTTTGATTGCCGGAGAGTAACAACCACATAGGGGATATACATGGACATACTGGGACATAAAGAGATATGTATTGTATAACCAGCTGTATATGGTTTCGTCTGAAAATGGAAAATATCCGTTTTCATATGCTGATTTTCGCAGCGGATGGTTCATGGAGTACCATTGGACCATGGTCCTCTCACCAAGGGGATGCCCAAAATCCATGGACCAGTGAGACCCCAAGGGTTTGATAACCATGATGGCCATCTTCGTTCTAACGTTCTATTACTGGGATTCCCAGCGAATCATCCTGGTAAGGGATTCCGAAAACATGCTTTAAGCAGCAACCAGAAATGTGTGTCTTCTCAAAAGTGTTTTTGGCATGCTTGCAGGTGTGTTAAATGATTGTTAATTGCCGATTCAAAGTCTACCTGTTTGCGGAATATAATTCTTGGGTAAGACGCACTTGAACCAAAAAGAAGAAAGAATCTAAACGACATATGGCATATTAGAATATCAATATCTCTACAGTATTTGAAAAGAATCTTTTATAGCCTTTTAACTGTCCTTTATATTTAAAGAAATTTGATATGGTTACATTCCATCCATGACGAGTATACGATTACCATCCATTACCTGGGCTGAAGCCTTCCAAGTGCCTCCTGCGCCAGATTCGAAAGCTTCTCAGCAGTCTGCTCCTGACCACGCTAAGCAGGGGGATCACACTTGTTTTCGAGGCCTCTGGGATGGTCTGGAATTGTCAGCACTTCATTGAATTGGCAGTGTGTCAAAACCTTGTACCCCTGGTGAACATCAAAATAGCTGGTAAATGGATGTTAATCCCCCTAAAAATGGTATTAATAGGTATTGATCCATACCCAATTAACATCTTCCAAAAAACTTGGAGAATTGAAACGTTTCTAGAAAATACTTGAAACCACAGCAGCCAAATGAAAAATAAACGATGAACCACCATCAACCGACGCCCATTCTCTGGTAAAGGATGGATATGACATCTTCTGATGTTCCAGAGCCATTCCAATTTGCTAGGGGTGACATTTTAGTGGGTCAAGTGGGGTTTCACCACGACTTTTCCCAATGAAGCGTGGATGGACGACACATTGACATCACGAATTCGATGAGTTCATCGGTTTGCTGGTTGAGCCACATTTCGACGCTGAAAATTCGGCCAAAATCTCGAAGGCACCATTCGCATCAACGTCTTTATCTTGCGCTGCAAGTCCAGCCATTGGATACCACTAGACTCGATTTGCTTCAAAGTTCATGAAATGATATGGTATGATATAGGTATGGCGTCAAAACACTGGTGCCCTTCTGTTCACACCAAAATTTAGCTGGGATTTATGGATGTTCATCCCCCGCAAACATGGGAAGTCTGGATAGATTTCAATTTTCGTATGAAATGATCAAAGTCTGCGTTGCTCGCCTTCAAATCTTGGGGCATCTGCCGGAGACTGTACACCCTGCGGCTGCGGAAGGTGGTGGTCGTGGCGGGAGCCAAGTTTTCCAACCAGGATGGCGACATATGGAGAGAGTACAGTGATACCCCACCAGATAGAGAAAGTAAATCATCAAACATGACTCATTTACATTCATTTGATGTAAGATTCGGGATGTATTATGTTACAGCAAATGAATGTAAATGAGTCATGTTTGATGATTGGGAAATACATCCCGAATCTTACAGCATATTATGTATTATTATGTTATATAAGTTTATACTGTCAGATGGTTGGGAAAGTGTTTTCATAGCTCGAAGTCCCAGAATTGGAATCTGGACACCCTTAGCTCCCAAGCTGGGTCCAGTCATTGGACCTGACATGTGTTGACCCGTACCAAACTGCTTGGTGGTTTTTCGCCCTACCCCTCTGAAAAATGATGGAGTGAAAGTCAGTTGGGATGATGAGATTCCCAACTGAATGGAAAGTCATTCAAAATTCCATGGTTCCAGTCACCACCATTAATCCATTTTTTCATCCCCATTAAGCCACCA
The DNA here is from genome assembly GCA_947184155.2 of Cladocopium goreaui. Lineage (NCBI taxonomy): Eukaryota > Dinophyceae > Suessiales > Symbiodiniaceae > Cladocopium > Cladocopium goreaui. The sequence continues at coordinate 233,406 of CAMXCT020000164.1, read as the reverse complement.
TTAATCCCCATTTCTAGTCACTATGAAAAACCACCATTAAGTCATAACAACCAGCAAAGTCATTGGGAAGACGGGGGTTGACCATGGTTCACCGTTGGAAGGATCACGTACGGGAATCTTGGTGCCGTCTATGGCAGAGTCGAAGGTTGGCAGCGTTGCGATTTGGCAATTTGTCTCGCCCAAAAAATAACCCCGAGATTTCTTCATGTTCAACCAACACCAACCAACATCAACCAACATCAAAATCTACCCGGCCTGGTAAACGTTAACAAAGTTAGCTATTGAAAATGGCCCAGTCGAAATAGTGGATAAAAACCCATTAATAGCATGGTGATTGTCCATAGTTATGTTAGTTTACCAGAGGATATCAACCCTCCATGTGTCCAACCAGCCCCACGCGTCCATAATCGTCCAACATATCTCCGCCTGAAGTAGGGCCGCGGCTGCCGCAGGGACCGCAGAAAGTCGGCAGGCGCCAGCAAGAGACCATCCTCTGCCCGTTGATCCCAAAGAAATGGAGATTGACCAACCAAAATGTATAGAACATATTAGATATCACCAAAATGTATAGAACAACAAATCTCAAAATGGGGATTGACCAACCATAATAGAACATATTAGAACAACAAATCGTAGATTGAGATGATGTTCACCAATCATTATAATCATTGGGATATCACATTGGGAAAATGGGGAGAAGAAACAAGTGAAATGGGATAATTAATGATAATTATACTTTTGACCATAATTAGGACTTTAACCTTTCACCAATAAATATGGAGATAGCATGTAACCAATGAAATGTGGGAACTCTAAGCAAGCCAAAATGGGGATATCAAAGGCCAACGAAAAGGATTAACCAAGCTGTGATAGTCCTTGAAGATACTGTACCGACCTTGCAGTGCATGTTTGAAATAAGCAATTGGAAAACTGGTAACTACCGTATGAGGTCAAGATCATGCTTGACTTTCTGGAAATATGTTCCAACTATGATAAGAATGCTCTCTCAAAATGAGATCGAACCCCTTAAAAAGCAGGTCGAAGATGATATCTCTGGTTCCATCTTCAATTTCGGGGAGGTGAGGTCCTACCCCCAATCATCACTAGCAAGTGCTGATACTGTCCTGACGTTGTTGATGCGCCCAGCTTTGCAAGCTACCCCAAGCTGAAGTATTCCAAAGTAATGTCAATTGGAAACACTGTGGAAACATTTCAGTCCCAGCAATCCTCATCAAACACCGCTTGATCGTCGAAGCCAACTTCGAAGTAGTGGTTGATGTTCTGCCAGCACTGATGCATTTCCCGGAAAGAGCTTGTTGATTGCGCCAAGGTTGACGTCGAGTGAGGGATAGATCTTTGAAGTAGACTGAAAAGTGGACAAATATCTACAAATTGAAGAACCAAACGCTTGGTGCATGACATGTCAGATCCCAAGGAGTTTTAGCAACGCAAACACAGAAGCACCATTGGAAATGTCATGTCGTCTGTCTTCATTGCAACGTCCAAACATTGCCCATGTTGAAGCACGGATTGTGGCTGAGCCACCCCAAAAATTGTGGTTTCGGATCATCAACCCTTTGTTTTTTCGGGCTCATTTCAGCATGCCATCAAAAATCAACTCAGATTACATGTCAAGTCAAGTTACCATCTGGTTATTTAACAGTTCGCCATGGAAAATCCCAACCATAAATGGAGGTTTCTAGCTGGGAAAATCATCTATAAATGGGCCATTTATACCATGGCGAACTGTTAGTCATAACCAGAGGGTATATCAAGTTATGTCCTGCATCCGATTAGATTAGCGTCCAAGGCAGCGCTAAAGCATGGTCCCTTGGGGACTGCATTGGATTTTCCCTTGGGGAATCTGATGAAAAACTGAACTCCATGGATCTGGGAAATGGATTTCAGGTGGATTTTCAAAGATTGTAAAAGTATTTTTTCCACCTGCAAAGATGCGTCTACCCCAAAAAAAAACAACATGGGTGTGTTTGGCGTTGGAGATTGATCAATTTTGGTCTAAAAACCACAACACAGAAGGCCTCTTTCAGGGTGCTGGCGAACTCTTCGGACTGGATCAAGGCGCCCATATCTTCCAGGTTGAACCAGTCGTAGGGCTGTCCCTGGGTAAGTCCCCAAGGGTCGAGGTCTTGAGACAGGAACTCAATTTTTTCAGGACCAAGTGAGCCCAGAGCACCTTCTGTGAGTCTAGAAATCTACTTGCTGCTTGATACAGACAAAAAAGGTACTGGATTAACATCCCCATCATCTACTCCACTTAGAAAAAAATAGAGCAGCCATAGCTCACTGGTTACAGTACTGGTTCCAACTGGTATGAACTGCATTCACCGGTTAGACACCCAGGCCCCATGTCAATGAACTCCACATATACAATCATATACATATATAATTACCCTCTGGCTTTTTAACATAGCCATGGAAAATGGCCCATAGAAATAGATGGTTTACACCTGGGTTTACCTATTAATAGCATGGTGATTTTCCATGGCGAACTGTTAGTCATAACCAGATGGTAATATCAATACATATCATTCTGGGTAAATTATAATATTTCACTAACCTGAATTGTTGGGCCATTTGGGCATGATTTCCCTTACTAACCATGATTCCAGTGAGGTCGCAGTGAGGTCGTTATAATTGACCCAGATATCATAGAAAGCCATCAAGCAGAAACAACGGATTGATCCGCTACACCTTCACACCACCTAACCGGCTCACCACCATGATCCACCAGGGGATCCACCATGGCCCACCTTGTATTCCACTCGCAGCATCCGGCTCCGGGGTATCTCCGGCCTCCCGTTTCAAAAACGACGCGATGAAGCCGATGCATCCGATGATCAAAATCTCCAGCGCCAAAAAAATGTATTTTCCTGTGCTCAAAAAAAATACTTCAATACCAAATGTTACGCATATATATATATAACAAATTATATGCATATATATAACATTATAACAAATGATATTTACTCATGCTCTCACATGATACCATATCCAGTTTGTGTCCCGTTAAAAAAGGGCTGTATATCCTCATATCCCCATGATTCTTGAGCGCACCTCCCTGCACAGGCCATGGCCCCTGGGCATTAGGCCCAAAGACGGGTCGGGTGGTGGTTCATGGTCAGTCAGTCCTCCAATTGGGGTTCTCAAATTCTGAAGGGACTTATAGGACATCATTGACATCATACTGTAACTTATGCTCCATATCGACTTATGGGACATCATGGGACATCATAACCATGCTGCATGTGCTATCGAGTTCCCAAGTGGGATGATGCTCCAAATACTGGGTTTCACATTTAAATAGCTACTAGTTATGGATGTTCATCCCCCACAAAATTTATCGCTGATCACCATAGCGACCCCAAAAAGAAAAATATCGATGCAATATGTTTTTTGCAGCCAGAAAAGTATAGCATGCGTCTATTTATGGATAAAAATGAATCCATCAATGCTCATCAATCTACATCAATCTACAAAGGGTTACTACGCCATACCAAATCAATGGGGCAGTACAAGTACTTGCAATCTCTTGCTGCTTTCTAAGCCCATGATGAGTTTAGCAATAGGCACCTCATCGCCAAGTGGCCAGTGGAAGCAACTTCCGCAAGAGAGGAGATGCGGGCTACATCATTTGATGCGTTTGTCTGGGAGTTGCGTCTGCTTTTCTACCAGAGTCTACCGGAAAAGGTCAGGCGTTCGGGGGATCAAAGACTGGGAAGCCAAGACGTTGCGTTCATGATATATATATATAATTGTATATATTATATATATATGTTCATGAAAAACGCACCTCTCAAAAACACCGTTTTTGAGAACGCCCGAAACCGCGCATATGTAGTGTATATGTTTTTGTAATATAAATGCTGCTTCCTGACCATTCTGAGTGGGAGAAACATGAATGGCACCACTCCGGCCACTCAGACACTCCCAATTTTCAGCTTTTCCAAACACTTCAATCACTTTCTATGGCAGCCGCTAGAGGCAGCGTGTCATCACTCGGAGTTGTTGTTGTTTTAAGCGTCAAAGGTGTATGTGATTCATGACTGAGCCACAATGGCGAAGCTCGGCCGAGCCACAATGGCAACCTTGTGACAACAAGGATAGCTGTATGCTGAGTATGCTGAGAAGCGATATGACAGATACTGTATAGAGATTCACGCAACATACCTTCCAGGATGGGAAGTGAAGCCATGGAGCCACATTTGTCACAACTGTTCGAAAAAGAGGTTTTTGGACCCGCAGAAACAGAACTTTGACATACTTTGACCCTGCTGGAGTGAAAACACCACCTGAAGCCTCTTGATTAGTCATCATTTTGGGAACGAAACTCCTTGTTTCTTGCATCTCCAGCTTTGACACACCTGAAGCATCAAGACATCTCCGGAACCAGATAGCTACACCCATGTTATAGCATGAAATAAAGCTCCCCAGAGATTCATGTTGCTTTGTCTTAAAATATGCGTAGCCCAAAAATCCAGGTCTATTACCATGTTCCCATCAAAACCATTGGCTAATCCATTCTGGGGCAAAGACATGCCAGTTTCAGAGAATTACCCATTTTACCAAAAAAAGCCATCCGCTGCTGGGCCACCTCTTTTCATCTACGGCCTGTGCCCACCGGTTTCTGGGTTTCCCCTCGTCCGCCCGCTAGGCGGAGGCCGAACGCGAGGGAACCTAAACAGAATCTGAATCCTGGAACCCCAAAGGGCTGGGTAATTTGTCAATGCCTAGTCTGGTTGTGGTGATGTCATGATGAATGCCAGGTTCAAATTAAGGTCCCAGGCTAGCATAAAATCGCCCAGCGCATGTCACAGATGACAGCAGCGTTCCCTTGGGTAAGATATCCCAATGTGGCTGGAAGAGTGGTGAGGTCGCAGCCCCAGATGGCATGGCTTCCTCCAAAAAAACGAATAAAAAAACACCAGTTTCGATGAAATGGCCTGGGCCCCCCAGGCCTCCAATTTCCAGCCAGTATTTGTTTCATATGTAGGAAATATCTGGAAATAATTGGAAATATATGCAGAATTGTGATACATCAGTATGTACATTCCACTTGCATGGCACTTCCCCTTCACCACAATCTGTTCAATCTGTTGGTCACTGCTGTCTTTTTCCGCCAGGCTGCGCTCAAAAAGGTCAGGCGACTCCCTTGGGGGTCGTCCAATGGTGGAGAGTGACCCGGGGCGATCGAAAACAGATCAGTTCGCCATGAGCATCATGGTCATGAACCATCCCCGATATATTCGGTACCATCTGGTATTTAACAGTTCGCCATGGAAAATCCCCATGCTATTAATAGGTAAACCCAGGTAAACCATCTATTTCGATTAGGGCCATTTTCCATGGCTATGTTAGATAACTAGACGGTAAATCGAAAAAAAAAAGAGCTTTATGGCATTGTGTTTACCACATGTGATGAAAAATGTATCCATGGATTAACCCATCCTGGTTGGATTGTGGTGATCTCGCATGACCATCCGTCAGCTGGCTCTCCACTCACGTTACGAAACTGCCGCCAGTTTGTTGCTGGAAGGGATCAACAACTGTGATGTATCCTAGCAATTTTGGGATGGTGTGGGAGATCCTGGTGACTACGTGGTGATAGTGGGTGAAATGTTTATATATGTTTGAAACAGGAGATGTGGATACAGAATGATTTTCCAGCTTTTGGAACCCTTCGCTGCCAAGGAAGTGAGGGTAGTGGAGCTGAGCTGATAGACTCCTTGGTACATTGCTCCGAAAATACTCATGGGGGTTTGGCTCACTCAGTGGGTACCAATGTTGCCACCTTTTTCAGTCGCCACATTTTGGGGTGAATGGTTTTGAGCCTTTCTCTTACTAATTAGATGTAATTAGTATCTTCCGTTTTCCGCCCTGAAATTGGGATGAACTGAGGTATCAGCATCCGATTGCCATTCAACAATGGGAGGTTCTACAACGTTCTACATGTGTAATCATCAAAACTGGGCTGGTGAACTTCCTGCAAAGACACCGAGAATCTCACTGGTTAAATCCCAACTAGGGACGGGGACGGTGGCCTGGAGATATTCAGATTGGATCAGATTGCTTGGTCCAGTAGAAACCATCTGGCAGCCGTCAAATGATATCGCTGGCTCTCTCTAAACCTTGGCGATTCGGGGGGGGTGGGCTTCACCCTGGTGGGCAAGATATCGTTGTGTGGTCACTGTCAAAACAAACACATGACAAGCAGGAAAGTGAGCAGATGTTGGCCACATGCATGGCCAACCTTTCAAGATACTCACGGCAAAAAAAAAAACTTCTAAAAAAAAACGTGTATTACAGTAGCATTTATGAATCTCCCCCATCAGAATGGAACATAAAAGCTTGAAAAGATATTTTTTGGCTGCATCAAAATTGCCGAAAAGAAAGCTATTTGTTCATTTAAATTCTCACCTATCATCACCAGCACCACTTCACCAGAGTTTACACCTCTGCAAGATGCTACATGTTTTTTTGCACACAACAAGGTCCCCCTGATTTTATTCTGAACATATATCCTGGGCAAACACCCTAAGTGCCAGACTCACCCCGAGACTATGCGCCGTCTTGGCACTCTTCAGAGGTGTCCGCTGATTCACCTTCACGTTGTTGCCGTGGCACTGGCGCAAGCCGCAAGGACCGCAAGGATGGGTGGTGGATGCCATTCAAAGGAACCATTGCAGCAGTGGAAAATAAGATACCGAGTGAAAAGTCCACCGTGCGATAAAGACCACCAGGACCATAAAACATGTTTATATAATTTATATAGTATTGTTTAGTATTGGCCCGGTACATTAACCTTCACTATTCACTGGCATCGTGTGTGGAGGATCACCCAGATTTAACCCACAAATAGCGAAGTTGACTTGTAAGATTCTGTAAGACCTCCGGGACCACAGATGTTGGGATTATTTTTTAGTGCGCGCCTTGTACGTGAGGGACCATGGGTTTTTTCTGTTGGTCTTTCAAGATTGAATCATGAATGTGTCATGTTTGCATGCAGCCGTTTGGTAGGTTTGTGTAAGTGTATCATGTGATAATTCATGTAAGTGGAGCGTCAGAAGCATCATCTGTTACCCTCTGGTAAACTAACATAGCTATTGAAAATAGCCATTTATAGTGGATTTTCCCATTAAAAATGGTGATGTTCCATAGTTATGTTAGTTTACCGGAGGGTACTTCAAATTTGATTGGCCTTCTGTTTCATTGTTTCAGTAAGTTCATACGACCTAACATGTTCCAACGTACTGACCACGAAATTGATGTTGACGCAGCAGCATAGAACAGTAACAGCGGGGATGAATACCAGAAGTCAGGACAGACATGTGGGGATGGGTCAAAACCCTGGTACCCCTGGTGAACATCAAAATAGCTGGTAAATGGATGTTCATCCCACTAAAAATGTATCTATAGGTATTGACCCACTGCCATATGGGTCCAAGCTTTAACGTACAACTGACTGGCTGTGCCGCCACAACTCCAAAGAAAGCGGGGCGAATGCAGTGCGAAAGATCCTCAAAGCAGGACTGGGGATGTACTATAAGAAGCTCAAGAAGTAGAGAGAAAAAGTAGAAGTTGCGTCCTTGATGATTTCTTCTTCCCATATCAAGGCCAAGGAACGTTATTAGCCCCCCCCGCACCCCACCCCCCATGTGTCTTGGCAAGCAAGGGAGAACACAGTGCATACATTTGGATACACGGTCCGTGAGGTCCGTGAGGTACCTTTTAGTAGCTGCTCATCCCAATGTTACCCTCTGGTAATTTAACATAGCTATGGAAAATCACCATTTTTAATGGGAAAATCCACTATAAATGGCCATTTTCAATAGCTATGTTAGTTTACCGGAGGGTAGGACCCAAGTTTTTTCGGAGATTGTTGGTCGCTCGCCCAGCACCATCTTGTGGATCCCAGGATATTGCCCGATCTCTTTGCGACAAAAAAAACCATCCAAGATCTTAAATAAAGATGAATTGACGTTTAAAAAAAATCTTTGGATAAGCAGATCTTTATCTGGTTGGTGGTTTCAACTCCTCTCAAAAATATGAAAGTCAGTTGGGATGATTATTCCCAACATCTGGAAAAATAAAAGACATGTTCCAAACCACCAACCAGTCATGTTTAGCCCAACCCCATACGGGTCATATGGATTTGTCAGAAATGGTGCTAGCTGGTATCCCTAAATCTACTGGTTGATCATGATGGTCCCTAGTAAGAAACTCATATCTTGGGGATGGGAGTCTTCATTTTTAGGGCACACCGGTATCATATAATATTGTTGGGTGTAATATCTATATTATCAATACATATATAATATATTTATATTTATATCAATATATGTTCCATTTTAGCCACAATAAAAAGATTAAAAAGAAATCAGAATAAATATATCCCAACATGTCCATAATTTCCAATTCAAACATAACAATGCCACAACTTCCCGCAATATATATCCCACACGAATCGATCTTTTAGGATCACATCCCCTGTGAAAAAAAATGCGATTTCATCACATCCAAAAATCCCATCAGTAAATTGAAATGATGATGTTGATGGGATTTTTCCATGTACCCAACCTGGTTATGACATTCACAGTTTGCCATGGTTTTTCGATGGCCCTAATCGAAATAGATGGTGAACAACTGGGTTTACCTAGCTATATAGCATGGTGATTTTCCATGGCGAACTGTTAAATAACCAGAGGGTACAAGTAATAACATTGTTCTAAATGTTAAGAATCCCTAAGAATCCCTGCGTGCCGAAGGGCGTTCTGCTGTTTTCAGATCATACCAAATGACAAATCATGTAGTAATTCATTCCAGTGGTCGTGTCACCTCTGCCGCACACACCGAGGTGAGACAACTCTCAGTGCTATAACTGGTGGGATTTTGCCCCATGATTTCAATGTGAATCATCACAATCCCATCAAAATCACCATCCATTTTTGGGATAGTTGACATGGGAAAAGTATATATGTCAAATCCCACAATTTCCATGTCATGTCCCAGAATTGAATGGGATCGTTGACATTTTCCCATCCAAAATCCATCAAAATCCATCAAAATCCCGGCCTCTTCAGCCAGGCAGCCTCCAAAGAGCCGAACCCAGAAACTCTCGTTTTCGGCGCGGGGGTTCGCCTGGCCGACAAAATTTCGCCGTGGTTTCCACGCAGAGCACTGGGAGAAACCCATGGGAAAAATCGAGGAAAACCATGGGAAAACCCATGAAGCCCCAAGCAAAAGCGTGAGAAACCTGGCAGATTGCATGGACAATTCATGAAACCTTTGGAGAATTCGAGGTTGGACATAGAATGATGAGGATTGAACCAAGAAATATTCAGCTCAAATGTTTGATGGAGAATTACGGCAATTTGATGAAAACGAAACATGTGATTCGAGTGGGTCCCACTAAGTGGGATGATCCAACTGTAGATTGGGTCCATGGTTACGAACTGAGTCCTTTAACCACTTGTAACTGGGATATTTAAGCTGGGTTAGTTTGTATTTGTATGTATCAATACTTAATCTATCATTAAGATAGCATCAGATGCATTCACGTGACAGTTGAACATATGCACCAAGCCTGCCCATAACACTACACGTAAAATATATATGTCGATGGCCACCAGGCCAAAATTTGGGTATCACTACAGTTGGGGATGGAACAGAAACATAAGCCACAAAATTTGGGTAAACTGAGAAGTCGCCACACAAGAATGTGGGATTCAAATTGGCTACAGATGTTCAACATTCTTTGGGGATCATGTTGGGATCATGAGGAGAAATTGGGAATCATGTTCTGCCTGTCATGGTCATGTCAGTGATGTCTATTACTAAGTCTATTACTCTCCACAAGTCTTCTGCAAGGTAACCCTTCAATACCATATTATAATACATATGCACTCTCCTCAGCATTTTGGACATGTATTTTTGGGGGGTTCCCACCGATGTTCGATGTTTTCTGATTGAAAAGTCGCTTTCACTAATATTTCCAAAGAGTGGTGGAAAAAACCAACCAATCTAAAACAGCAAGTCTTCTGAATGGAACTCCGGTGATCCCTTGGTCATGTCATCTCGACCTGCTCACCATCAACGATGCGATATCTGCTGTCCAACAGTACTTCGATGGCCTAAAAGGCGGGGATGGGATGATGCCGGCCTAGACGTGTCCCATCAAAATCATTCGGATTTTGATGCTACCCCAATTGGGGAGTTAACATGAGTTAACCATGAAAAACCGGGAGTTGACATGATTGTATCATGAAGGCCGGGATCGGGATTTCACCCATCATCCCTTAGGACAATCAAGCATCAAGAACAAGGAGTCAATCAATATCAAGCAATTGATAAGAACGACAAATCGCATGCGTCTGAAAATGGGGGATACATTGGGTTAGCCCCAATTTTGGGTCATCTGAAAAAAAGGAAAATCAGATAACATCTTTTCCCAAAAATCCAATGCCAAAGGGATAAAACTTATCGGGCCACTCTATGTGCCCCATTTCTCGGGATCTAACCTTGCCGCAAGGGCATTGAATTTGCTTGGTATCCCTACCATTCGACAAGACAAACCGACTAAAACTCCATGTTTATCTTGTCTGATACCCCCCAAGTTTTGTAGGTTAGGTATAGGTGTCTCTATTATTTATATATATATATATATATTTATATACGCACATTTTTTTTGCATACGTATGTATACATACATATATATATATATATACATAATCATATATTTATATATGTATGTAGTATATATAATCATATGTTCATATGTATAATTGTATGTAATTGTATGTTTATATGTATATAATGTTAACATCCAGTTAGTAAACCCGCCACAAAAAAGTAGGCCAAATCCTGGGACATAGTATATAGTTAGACCCCACCACAATAAAGTGCGCCAACCGATCCTGGGTGTGTGTGTTTTTTTGGTTGTTCTTTGTTTATCACTGGCTTGGTTCCAGGGAGCATTTGCAGGAAACCATGTTTTTCCACAGAAATAATCGCCGGTTGGTGGTATACCTACCCTCTGAAAAATGATGGAGTTCGTCAGTTGGGATGATGACATTTCCAATAGATGGAAAAAAATCAAGCCATGTTCCAGTCACCACCAATCAGATAGGGTGGGTCCTTCCAGCCTCGTCCAGTTGCAGGTCCGAGATCTCTGGGGCCTGCGTTTGGGACCCAACTAAAAAGGCCATGACTGGGGGAACCAACAGAGACTTGGACATGTGAACCATATCGAAAGATGTGAGTTGTGGGTCAGTGTTTCGATACGGAGCGCGGGTGCGAGAAGGATGAGATTGGGATCGAAACCTGGAAAAAATATGGTCTTACTCAACAATCAGTGCGGGTCAAATTGGGTCAACAGCCACCAATTGGTCCCACTCATCCCAACTTTGAGTTGGTCATGCGGTAGGGATGAAAAAACAAGACTGCTAAGACCGCCACATGGCCAGCAATGCGCCTTTCTGAAAGTTCAGGGCACAAGATGAATGGAACTGAATGGATAAGATTGGGAGAATTTTGATGTCTATCGTTACCCTCTGGTAAACTAACATAGCTATGGAAAATCACCATTTTTACTGGGAAAACTCACTATAAATGGCCATTTTCAATAGCTGCGTTAAATTACCAGAGGGTAAAGATCTGCTTATCCATTTTTTTTAAACGTCAATTCATCTTTATTTAAGATCTTGGATGGTTTTTTTTAAACTACCAGAGGGTATCAGGTTGGAGAAACACTCGTTGGAATATCAATGCCATGATGGACCTTGGATATCGTTGGATGAGCCATCCCAGTTGGCTGAGAATGCCTCGTGTCATGACGCTTGGTATTCTTGCGTGTATGGAACCCAGTGAAAAAGATCGTAAGACAGAAACTTGCTAACCATGAAATGGGGGCCCGAAAATTAGATATATAATATAATATATTATATTATACAATATATAATATAATATAATACAATATAATATAATCTTATATAATATAATATAATATTATACAATATATAATATAATATAATACAATATAATATAATCTTATATAATATAATATAATATTATACAACATATAATATAATATAATACAATATAATATAATCTTATATAATATAATATAATATTATACAATATATAATATTATATAGTATTATATTATATTATATATAATATTATATTATATTATATTATATATAATATCATATAGTATTATATTATATATAATATTATATTATATAATATTATATTATATTATACTATATATAGTATATAATATATAGTATATAATATATAGTATATAATATATAGTATGTAAAATATAATATATATATATATTATATAATATATAATATATCATATACAATATAAAATATATCATATATCATATATAATATATAATATATAAGATATAATATATAATATCTAATATATAATAAATAATAAATAACGTATAACATCTAATATATATCATATAAAATATAGTATATAATATATAGTATACTCAATATGATATATAAAATATACAATATAATATACAATATATAATATATAATACATAATGTATAATATATAATATATAATATTTAATATATAAGTTATAAATTATAATATTGTATCTAATATCTAAAATCTAATATATAATATCTAATATCTAATATATCATATATAATATTTAATATCTAATATATCTAATATATAATATATATAATATATATAATATATAATATATAATATATAATATCTAGTATATAATATATAATATCTAATATCTAATATCTAATATATAATATATGATATATGATATATAAAATATAATATATAATATATAATATATAATATATAATATAGAATATATAATTTACAGTAATATATAGTTCGGTCCCGCATATGCGGTTCTCAGGGGGATGGCCATGCAACAATGGGGCAATCTGCTACCCCTTGCCCAGGAAATCTTGGAAATTCATGGCGACCGCAAATGAAGATTGTTTCCTCACTACTTTAAGTTTAGTTGAATATTCACATCGATATTACAGTAATATTCACATGGTAAGTTTATTTTGAAATGGTCAAATTTACAAAAAAATGAACAGAAATCAAACCAAAATCTGCCCTGGAAAGAAATTTGTAACCAATGAATATACAGGTATATATTGACGACCAACAAGCCAAAGCTCATCCCGGTACAGTACGATTATCCTGCTCCCGTTGTACACCCGATAGTCCCCCAGAAACACCTTGGTTGAGTGATCTAAATTGTCTCAGATACCCTGCCGATGACAATTGTTGGCATGTACATATTCCCCTTTGTGGCTCGACTCTCGCATGAACTCAAAGTTCCATAGTAAAACTGTTTCGGACTCTGGTGGTGGGAACAGCGTACCTGAAGATGAGGTGAGGCAAAGTGACTGGCTTCCCATTTGTAGCAAAAATACATAGTCTCCAAATGTATTTTGCCCCAGTTGGTATCTATTCCTACCTGGCTTGTATAGATTCTCCCAGATGTAGCAAAAAATGAAGCCAGTAACCCGCTGGTTTTGTCTGAAAATATGATTGATATTGGTGCATCATTTTCCCTAAAGTAACAAGTGGAGCCCCATTTTTCGAGACACCCAACTATCATATTCTTGGCTCTGTATGTATATTATCTGGGTAAATTATAATATTTCACTAACCTGAATTAAGGCCATTTTGGGATGATTCCCCTTACTAACTATGATTTCCAGTGAGGTCGCAGTGAGGTCGTTGTAATTTACCCAGATATTATATATTTATCTCCCATTATAGTATCCCCATTTTGTCTACAGTAACATCCCATATTTGTTGCCTAAATCCGTCATCTACACCCTACCTCCGCGTCGTCCAAGGTGTCAAGATCGGAGTCATCGCAAGGGTCATCACACTGCGCCGCCGTGGGTGGTAGAATCTAGATCTACATGGGGGTTTCCATAAATTTTGGTACCCCTAAATGTATGGTTTCTAATAAGGGAAAAATTAGGGGTACCCCCATTTGTGGAACCCCCCACATAGAGTACAACACGCGCAATTGATCCCGGGGTTGTATGATTGGGTGAAACCGCATTGCAACATTACCGCTTCAGTTGCACAATGCAGAATTACTGAATTCGTAGTCTTTCTGCTTGAGCGCGTGTGCAAGGTCCCGGCTTTCGCAAGGTTATTAAACAGCACAAATTTGAGTCATGACGATCCGGTAGATCCTACTCTTCCACCCCTTCAAAATCTAACAGACTGGAACACCATCTTTCAACCCCACTTTTGGAGGTTCCATGTCACCTTAAACCTTCCCAAGCCTTCATCCTGTTGGCCTCAACCAACACAATTGAGGCACTATCTCATCCATTGATCCATTCCAAGGGCCACAAATGGTGCCTTGTAATCCATCTTCAGTTTGTACTCTCCCGCCCTTGGTAAGCAGGGATGATGGGGCGCCAGTTCTCGAAAACTGCGATCACTTGTATAATGATGTTGTTTTGGGAAGACGAGGCTCGGTTCTGTATATTCTTCTTTGTCAAGAGGGGTACCCCTCTTGCTGAACCAACCAACCAACCAACCAACCAACCAACCGGGAAAAGGACATCGACCTTTTGGGGGAATGATCGACCGGAGGCCAAGTTCTGATCTTTGAATCGGGGAGTTACTAAAAACCACCCCTCACAACTTCCACAAGCAAGAAAATAAAAATTGTTAGCACCACCAATTGAAAGTGTTTGGGAGGCCGAATAGAAAAAGAACCTTGAACCTTCCTTGGAAACCATTAAACTACCTCCTGGCATATATTGGTATGCATCTCAGAAGATTGGAGCTGGAGAGCTTTTAAAACAAATAGCACTCTGGAACTTACATCGGGAAGGTTCAAGCTGGTACCATGCTGGTTGCTTCTTCTCTAGGAACTGGCCCACATTGCCACATGCGATAAGCACCTCGCCTGTCCCTTGACTGAGAGTTGTAAGCTGAAAAAAAACGATCAGCCCAGTTCCGATTTTGGACCCTACCTGCCAAGAGGAGACAACTGTTTGTTTGTTTTTTTGCTTGTTTGTTTGTTTGTTTTTCCCAGACAGAACACAAAGGCCCATTTCATCCAGGAACACAAACAAATATATGGTTATGCTTTTCCCACAAGTACCCACCACGTCTTCACAGTGGTGAAGTTGCTACAGAGATCTAAAACAGTCCTAGCTATCCCTAGCTTCAGAATGACCAGGTCCTTCTATCCTTTCGACAAGGGCAGTTCGCCCTTCTACAAATTGACAACTTGTCCAGAAAATGGGGTAACCCCCAAATAGCCGCTGAAAATAGGTAAAATGATGATAAACCACGCGACTTTGGGGAAACAAGCTTACAACCGAAACCATAAGGTTGGTGTTTAGTGCTTCTCATCTGTTCCACGTTTTTCCCCGAAGAACCATTTAAAAAAAAGAAAGGTTGGAAATAGGGGCCCAGTATTACCACATTTGTGGAAATGCAGCATTTGTTTTTCTCTATTATATTCGAATCTATGCTCATAGACCTTCACTTACACAATGTTCCTTAATATCATGGAAACATTAACACATATCACCTTAAAACACATTGCGAACCACTTAAGCCAGAATACTTGACGGCTTTCTTGTTCCTTCTTCAGGATATGTAATGGCAAGATATCCGAGCCCCAAAGATCCTCGATGCCCAAATGTAATACATAGCTTCTAGAGGGAGGGGGGTCGAAAAACAAATATATATATATATATGTAATATATATATATAACATATATATATAATATTTTTTTTCTAAGTTTCTTTTTTTTTAAGGGATCTCTCTGGGAATCTCCGGGGATCTCTGGAGATCTGATCTCTGGGGATCTCTACAGATATCTGTGAGTCACACTAAGAAGAAAAAAGAATAAAGGAACGGGAAAATCACCGTTGCCCTTACATATCCTGAAAGAACAAGAGAGATTTTAAAGTTGAGGACAACAGATATGCATAACAAGGTCTGATGGTTACGTCCATTGATTATTTGCCCATATGCCTCAGAAGAATAGTCCACTATTTTCCTGTTGGGAAGAAGGCTTTAGCATAAGCTTTTGCTCTGAACCCGTTTCACTTTGTATTATAGGTTTGCTCCTAGCCATGGTTGAATATATATATATATAGGTATATCCTTGAATATATCTTGTGTTCTGATCGCTCTATTTCAACTACAGGCTACCGCTATTTAGGCTAAACACATTTTTTGATCAGAACATTCATTCATAATTTTTGCTAGCATGATAACCGATACAAACTGACCATTCTGCAAGGGTATCCCTAATGATAGTTATATGCAATTCTAAAAGTATGATGACGTGTAATGTCCAGATATGTGCTTTGCCTGTATTGCTTGCATTTGACAAAGCAAACAAAATAACATCTATAGAAAAAAAAACATAAGACTATTAATATGAACAACACAAACCGTCAAAAAACAGCTAAATTACGTGGAAAAATTGGGCCCTCATTTCCAACCACTCTCTAAAAATATGAAGAGTATGGCGACCCAATTCGTCCAGAGGCCCCAAACTTTTCCTTCTCTTTGAAAACGCCACGGAGGGAAAGCTTCGGCACCATCTGAGTCGCAAAGAAGGTGGCGGAGGGGCATCTGCCAAACGAATTTTCAGCATGGGATGGAAAAACAGAACAGAACCGTTTGGAGAAACCACATTGATTTGCTGTGGAATGCGGAGTATAAATCATGAGTCTCTAATGTCGGCCTCATAATCATCCAGCAGGTCGATATCAAGTGTGATTTGGGACGTCGGCCTCTCAAAAGCATAGCTTTGCAAGTTTGGGTTTGGCTTGGGAAAGTCAAAAATTAAGCCCACCAGTGTATGATATGACTGATATCACATTGATTTTGAGTAATCCCGAAAAACATCGAAAATTCGTGGGACTTCGCCATCCAACATAGTCTGGGGGTTGCAAAATGTTATATCTCAACCAGTAAGGTCCAAGTTTGTTCTCCTCAAACCTTAGCTTCCGGACGGGACGTGGCCGCCTAAGAGGCCGCAGGGATTGCGCACGGTGCGAACTGGAAAATTCCGGAAAAAGAAAAAAACATACTATGGGCCGGAGTGTCCTGAGGTTGATTTGGCTTTGCCATGCTTTCCCCAAAAGGAAGGATGATCATCAGCCATCAGCCTAGATTTTTTGGACGAACTGGGTGACCACGGCAGACTTCCCGAATAAATTTTGGGGCACCCTGCGGAACACATGGCGCCGCCAACGCCCTGGGTCTCAGTGAAGTTAGGATCTGGATCGTATGGGATATAATCAATATGGGATATAATAGGTATAATAGGTATTATCAAGGATGTCATATGGGATATAATTTAATATAGGATATTATAGCTATATAACAAGGATATCATTGAACCATACTTGACCAGCAATATGAATTGGAGTTTTTTTTGACGATTCACCAAGCTGAATTTAATAAGGCCCGCTTCCTTCCAATGATCCACCATACTAACGATCATTTCCGGTGACGTCGTGGTGAGGTCGTTACAATCTATCTACCCTCTGGTGAACTAACATAGCAATGGAAAATGGCTATTTATAGTGGATTTTCCCATGAAAAATGGTGATTTTCCATTGCTATGTTAGTTCACCAGAGGGTAAATTAAATGTTAGTTACTGGTCGAAGAGAAATGTGTTGTACTGTATGTTAAAAAAATTGTTTCATGGGAATTAAACCAAAAACAATGGGGAGCCTTGGGAAGTGAATTTGATTTCATCACAATGTCGATCTTACCAGCAGAAATGTGGATCTAACATGATTTAACCCATGATACTGGGGATTTAACAGTTGCGATCAATGGCTAGTTACTGCTTTACAACCACATCTAAATACTGTAAGATGATGTAAAATATATTAATGGGTGCATTATCACCCAATTGCCTGGGATCCATTGTGAGCAACATCGGTAACTGGGTGGAACTGGCAACCATGGATCAAAACTGTAGTTGGGATCACCCAAGGGCATGCTTTTCTTAGGTCCAGCTTAAATTGCCAGTGTGTAAGCTACAACGACTCCCCACAGAAAAGATAAGTCAAATAGCAAGTCAACCACAATAACCATCCAAATGGCAACCAAGTCCCATTTCTATTTTTTCAAACCCCCGAAAAATACTCCAACCTTTGGTTTCCCCCAATGACAATACAATGGGAGAAGACATCCCAAAATGTTTTTGTCCAAAACGGGAATCCAAGTAGTGAAAATGATGGTTTGAATTGTTCAAACCAATAGGTTTTTGGTTGTTTTCCCAACCTACGATCGTATGAATCTTATTATCACAATGCAACAAATATTACTATCAACTACATTCTATAGTATACATATGTATATATATATAATTATATATAATGTGGGTAAAACAATGATCAACCATCCCCCAGATGACCACAAATAGGTGGTATAACATGGTATAACTCATTCCCAGTCATGGGTGGTTTATTCTTCTCTCTCGCCCCGCCACGCACCACGCACCTCGCAAGAGGCGGCACCTCAACGACTGAAGCACCACATTTCTACTGGGTCAACCTACCCTCCGGTAAACTAACAGTTTGCTATTGAAAATGACCATTTATAGTTGATTTTCCCATTGAAAATGGTGATTTTCCATAGTTATGTAACGTTTACCAGAGGAATCAAAGTGGTTGACTTATAACTTAAGCTTCACTTGGCTGACTTGGGTGGTAAAAATGAAACTGACCAAGTTGAATTAGTGAACTGAATCAGAATCATAACTGCTGGTGTGATGAAAACTGGTCGAAACATAACTGTGTAACCACCTGTTTGAAATAGTTAAATCTGGTTTTCATTTCACCGCCAGGTAAAAACAAAATCCCGATTTATGGTTTATTGTCTTATGATATCTTATGATCATAAATGGTGCTTAATGGTGCTGATTTACCCATAGGTCTTGGGATGAGATATTTATCCTGCTGGAGTTGTAATGACGAATGTAAGGAATTTCCTATGATGCTTTGGAGAAAATCACTGTTTGAGAAAATTGGATAACTTTTAGTGGCATTCAGTGACCTTGACCTATCTTTTTGCAGGAATAAATTTGAAATTGAATTGTATGGCCACACCCCATCCAGTAGTACGGATGGGGGGGTTGATGGATCCTTCTGTTAGCAGGACAAGTAGGAACCAAATTCTGTACCATCTAGCTCATCTAGACATGCTCATCAAATAATGTGTCCCACTTGCTGGTATCCGATTTCATGATGTGTTCACACAAAGAATGTGGGTTTGTCGGAACACTTCGGAAAAAACCTTCCACGGGATTCTCATCATGCCCATTAAAATTGCAACGTCGGTCGAATCCTCCATGTTCCCCATGAAAATAGCCCCATCAGAATCCCATGAAGTCGTCCCATTCAAATACACCAAGAAGCCAGTCAAACACCATTTTCGGATACAAGTTCCGGAGGTTTCATGGGGTTTAACACCATTTGTCAACACCATTTGTCAACACCATGGCCCGCACCACTTCCTCTTCTACTCCACCTGGAAGACGTCCTGCAGACCAGCAGAAATATGTGTATGTATATATATATATCATATAATATCATATTTATACATCCATCCAAATACATATACATATAATGTATATTTAAATATTATCATTATTATTATCATTATTATTATCATGATTATTAATCATTATTATTGTTATATAATCATTCTTATTACTGTTATCATTACTATCATTATTGTTGTTATTGTTATTATTATTGTATATGTATTCTATATTCTATGTATATTACAGATTATATAAATTAAATATCATTTCATATTATCTCATATTATATCATGTTATATCATATTATATCATATTATATGATGTTATATCATATTATATCATGTCATATCATATCGTATGGTGTCATATTATATTATATCATATTATATTATATTGTATTGTATTATATTATATCATAGTACGCCATATTGTATTGTATTATATATATACTATACATGTGGCTATCTGTGGCTATTGCGACCCAAAAGCAGGTTAGCAAGGGACTCGCAGTGTTTAACATGCCAATTTGGGTGTCAATAATTTTCAGACAATCCCATGTTTATTGAGGGCTATGCTGTAAAGACCTTTGACCTAGACTCGTATTGTAGGAAAAAACCATTCATCCATGTCTCAAACATCACTCAATCGGGATGAATCATCCCGTTGAAAAAAAAAACAAACTGAAAAATGTGAAAGCGACATGTCTCGTCCTTTTCCACATCTTTCTTGCTGACAAATTAGATTTGGGATGGATGTATATTACCCATTGTACCTCTGCCTAGCCACGCTGCATAAAGTTGGCAATATACTGGGGAGAACCAGAATAGAAACGGGCAGCAAGCGATCTTCAACCAGAAATCATCCCACATGCCTTGAACTGGTGAAGCGGCCGGCGCAGGAGCCCTTAGAACAGGTCGCCTTCAAACAGGTCCCCGAGACGGGGCGACACTTGGGTGCGATTTTGAGCCCTGAATTGGCAAAAAAATGACCAGATGGTTTTCTCTATGATTAGTTTTCTGGAATCCGTTTCATCTGGAATGAAATAAGGATTGAACATGGATTGAACCAACGAAAGGTCGGGAATTGGGTAATAACAATGGTGATTTGAGAACTTTCCTAGCATTTGCTGAAAGTGCTTTTTTGCAGGAAACCTCCATCCTTGCTGGCAAAAATAAGTAACAAACACATAGGTCAACCGTCAACCTAATGAAACTTGGAGTGTTGATCATCACAAAATGCTACGCAAAAACTTGATAAAACCAAAGGATGGCCATTGTCATTGTCCCTTTGAGAGTATATACTCAGGCAAGCCTCCTTACTAGGGGTATGCGTGCCAGTGCCACAGATCTTTGCGATGTGGTTTCGACCTTTGATATGGTTTGCTTTGCCATCTATGGCACCGCAAACACAAACTATACACAGTATACTGTATAGCAATATATATATATATAATCTCTGTTTGACTCCAACCTCATGTGCAAAATGGGAAGATTACCTGTTGCAAATACAAAACAAAAATCGATTGCAAGACTAAAACTGGTGCAATCGCTCATACATCAACGATGAACTACAATAGCATCATATCATAGTTAAATCATACATGGGTTTGTCCAAAGATTACAGGTTAAACCAAATATATGGTGAATAATCTTATATAATACAATCCCCTTGGTTTGTTGGGCAGACCATTTCCAAACAACTAATATGACATAATCACCCACTGGGTGATTCATCCATTTGTCGTGGTAGGGACCCAAACGTTGCCCTACCAGGGACTCATCCAAAAGCCAGTGTCTGGTTCATGATGATGATGATGATGAGGACGATGACGATGACGATTCCAGAAATGGTTTTAGAGGACATGTACAGGAACCTCCCATATTTGGGTATATTTGGTTGGTAAAACAATGTTTTCCTGTATATACGTGTATGTACGTATATATGTTCCCGTAAATAAATCCATTCAGGAAAAAAAACAAAATCAAACTACCAAAGAATGATACATTATTACCTCCTGGAGAAAAAGAACGTACATATAAATATATATGTATATATGTAATCATGTATATATATATATGTATATATATATATACATATTTGGACAACTAAAAGCAAATTCTTTTTTGGCCAATCCCAAGTCTCTCGTCGCCTGAAGGCCGACAAAACGGACAAAGGCCGTATGGAGGAGTGATTCACCTGGTCAATGGTCAGTGCATAAGGAGAAACCAAACCATCGGTTGTCTACAAATTTTGATTGATTTTGGATCAAAACATTAGTAATTTTGGAGGATCAAGAACCCCCACATCTGCGGGTCCTTTTTTTGGGGTACCAATGTGTCTTTTTTTTGTTAGATCATCCATTTTGGGGCCAATCTTTGAATATTTTGCGAAAATCAAAAAAATGCCGCTAAGAATCAAATTCCTACAGAAGCAGTGACCAAGAGTTAAGTAATTACAGTCATAGGAAGTTCTTGGAAATTGTGGAAGTCAACTGTTTTTTACGCCCCATTCATGGCAAACCTGTACTAAAAGAAGAAGGCGTTGTACAAAGTTTGAATAATATAAAACAAACTGCGATGATAAAAATGGCCCATTGGCATCAAGCAATCCGCAAAGCCCAGGCGTGACATACCATATATGTAAATAAAACAAATATCTACATACACACATACATATATACACATATAAATATATAGGTAAATAAATAAATAAATAAATAAATAATTATACATATATATGTACAAATATGCATACAAATATGTATTTATATATATATATATATATTTACGTATGTATATATATATATGTGTGTCCACATATATATGTCTACATATATATATATATATACATATATATACATATATATATATATACATATATATACATATATATACATATGTATATATACATATATATACATATATATATATACATATAGATATATATATATATATAGATATATATGTATATATACACATGCATATAGATACATATATATATACATAGATATATATATATATATACATATAGTGTGAATCGCTCCACACTGGTAGAAATTCCCCTTCACCACCTCCAAAACGCTCGAGATCTTTTTCACAAGCAGCCAAGATGGTAAATGTTGCTAGGCTTCCCAAGCAGGAGAACCAAAGGCACTGATGCCACCGATAAATGCTGTCCTCAGCAAACCAGAAAGGATTGGCCTCAATCCTATGGCTTCAAGCGCTTCCTCAGCCCTCCCACCACAAGCTGCCAGTCAGCCAAAGCGGCTGAGGATTTCCACGTCTGGAGTTGGACCCTCATGGAACATGTATGAAAGGCTGTGCACATGTGACAAGAAAGCAAGAACATGACTGGGATCATTTGTTCATTCACACTCGTAAAAACAAGAATTTTCTACTTTTCTTGTTGATCTTTGCTTTCTCCACTTGTGGTAGCTTGGAGCCACTTCACCCTGGTTCTGTTACATGCCCTTTCTTTGAGGATCTCAGTCTCGTCATGTAAGGAGTATTTGACACATTGGAGGGTCTGACGGAGAAAATGACATTGCATAATTTTGGTTAATGCATCTGCCAGCTGTGCTCCCGTGTGAACCCATCTAAGCCTTACCCCTTCAGCCAGCAAGTCTTTAATGGCTCTTGCCTGTAGTTGTGTACGAAATTCCTGGCAACTGGGTGGAGCAGTCCGAGTGACCAAATCAAACAATGATTTACAATCGGTGACTGCTATTGAGGGGTCTTCTTTGAACGTGGCTGTCGCAAAAGTTTCTGGAAGTTTATTGAGTGTGGTGGTTGCATTCTTCCAATCTGTCTTGGGATTCCGTATCCAGCTCCAAAAAAGTCTCAACCATGACAGCTGGTCCAAGGTTGTGCTCAAGGACGTGGTCTCTGCTGACAGCGTGCTGGTGACAACTCTTTGAATTTTCTTACAGCCCCAACTGATTGGATTTACTGGACATACATGGTTCTTTCCTATGTCCGCATGAGTGGTCATGATAATTGTTCCTGTGTGTGACTCTGGTTGTTTCTTGGAAGCGAATGATGCGTCAGAGAAAGCAAGGAACCGTATCTGGTCCATGGGAATTGGTTGGATTCTGACATGCGTATCCTTGTATTTCTTGGCTTCATGAAGAATTCTGTTTCCCTGGATGAGAGTCTCCACGGTCGCTTTGTTCACTTCGCTCTGCAGAAAACTTAAGCGGCTTGACAGGTCTGGTCTCGTGTTCACGGATGCATACTGGAGTGATCCTATCAGTGCTCTTAAGTCCTGTCTCTCTCTCTCTCTCTGTGACTGGAAGGTTTTCTTGTATTTTTCGTTGTGGTTGGATGTGAATTGGATTGATTTTGGAAACGTACTTTTCTTGTGACATGACAATTGAGTAGTCGTTTTGTTGGTGCATTTCTATTCCCGTAAAGACAAATGACTGCGTTTTACGCGACCCAAATGGGAATTTGGCCTCAAGCCTTTTGATCATTTCGTGAAAGTATTGGTTTCCTCCGCAAAGGCCGTCATCCACGTGTACCCCCAAGATACCCGCTGGCTCATCTTTTCCTTCTTCATATAGTAGGTATAAGCAAGGATCAAATGGAGATGGTATGAAATTCAGGGATCTCAATTGCTGGTCCAGTTCTGTATACCATAAGAAAGGAGCATCAATTAAACCATACGCTGATTTCACTAGTCTACAAACTTCACTTGGTTTGAGGTTCATCGCTTTCACCATTTCAGGGACGGGTTCCACAGCTATCAGTCTGTCTTCCTGTGTTTTGCCTTGTAGAAACGCTGCCTTAATGTCGAATGACATGAGTGTCCATCGCATGGATGCAATGACCTGTGCAATCAACATCTTTGAGGTTCGTCCTAGTGTCGGGCTATCTCTGGGGATAGTTTCTAGTTGTGGGTCCATGTAGCCCAAAACTACTAACCTCGCTTTTGCCTTTCTTGACTTTCCATTATTTTCTTTGATTTCCTTGGGGTCTTCTAGAGGTTTCCAAACATACAACCATCGACACCTGAGGATCTGTTTTGGAGAAATCTGATGACGAAAAATGTTTGCTACTGTTCCTGTCTGTAGCCAGTTGTTCACTTCCTTATTTTTCGCATTTTCAAACTCCTGTCGTTCCGCAGGATCTAGAGTGCTAAGTTTGACTTCTGTTCTCTGTCTTTTTGTAGTGGTCGCAAGGAAAAGGAAAGCTTCTTCGCGATTTTGATTTTGGCTTTGCATGGCATTTGTCAGCTGTTCGGGACTGATTTCCAGTTCTGTTCGCCAGAAAAGGTCTTGTCCATCTGGTCCAATTTCTGTTTCCACATCATGGCACGTTAGGAGGTCACAGACTAGCTCATCGGCAGTATCATCAGGGATTGGAATTTCATGAGGTTGTCTAGTGTCTAGTTCTGGGATGGTGGTGTCGTTTTCAGTCTCTCTTGGTGTTTCGGCATTTTCAGGTTCTTGGTCAGGTTGATCTGCTGAGCTCTGACTTGGGGTTCTTTGAGGTGGACTATTGGTATCGTTAGGGATTATTCCACTGGGATTAGTGGGTACTGGGTTATTGTTTGTGATGGGATTATTATTGGGGTTGCTGCTTTCTGGGATGATTGGTTCAGTGGCATTTCTGTCCATGGTTGGGATATCACGGTGTTCACTTCTCGGCCCGTTGTCATCGGCAATTTGATCCAGGGGGATCAGGCGAGCTTCTACGGCGCTGACAGGTCTGACATGCTCGGGTGCTGCTTTGAGGGATGGATCCCATATTGTTGCAAAACACTGCGTTGGAACCATCCTGTTGGATGACTTTTGCGGGGCCATACCAGGATCCTTGGTTGGAAACCACTTTCCACACCATGACCCACTCTCCAGCTTCATACGAACCCCTGTGTGGTCTCTCACGACGTAAGGCGGCCCTGCGAAGAGACATGTCATTATCAGCTGAGTGAAAAGCTCGGCGAGCTGTTTCTCGGCGAGCTAACATCTCCCGGAAACGTAAGCCCTCGGACGTCTCCTCACATGCTTTGGCATGTGTGGGTAGTTCATCATCGCCAGTTAGTGAGCCTGGAATTCTGGCGCTTTTTCCAAACACTAGCATTTCTGGGGAATACCCCTGTCGGATTCCGCATGTGTTTTTTGCTGTAGTGCACTGTGCTAATGCTTGCTGCAACTGTGAGTAGTTGGTGATTTCGTGTTCTAGTTCATACTTACTCAACATGTTTTGGAGCACTCCTCCATGTCTCTCTATGCGCCCCATCTGCCAGTGCGCATTTGGAGGGACAACCGTGACTTTGATCCCCAGGCCTTGCAGAAAGCTTTCAAACGATTTGGAGACAAACTCTGTCGCTGAGTCTAAAATCACTTCATTTGGAGTACCAGCCCAACTAAGCCATCCTTGAGTGAAGCGGTCCTGAATCTCTGCACGATTCGGAGCG
The DNA here is from genome assembly GCA_947184155.2 of Cladocopium goreaui. Taxonomy (NCBI): domain Eukaryota; class Dinophyceae; order Suessiales; family Symbiodiniaceae; genus Cladocopium; species Cladocopium goreaui. Next base: position 207,399 of record CAMXCT020000164.1, on the reverse strand, counting down.
ACAACAGCAGAATGATAGTTGGTGCCATGGTCTATGAAGTGGTAAAAATGGTATTCTCGACCATCTTTGTTGGTCCACTTCACTCCATCTAAAGATATCTTGTCTCCAAATTCTAAGGCTTCCTTCAGGGTTGCCGGTCGCTGCAGTTTGGGCTTTTGTGTCATCTGACACACGGAACACTTCAGATCCAGAACTCCCTGAGACAGTTCAGTGCTGTAACCCCTCTGTTTAAGTACCTGACTTAATTTTCGGGGGTCTGGATGGCCTAGGTTCTTATGTAGCCTTAATGCTATCTTCCTATTTTCGGGTGACATGGTTAAGAACTGGGGACCATGGTTGGAACTGTTCAGATCGACTTGGCTTGGCTCGCAACTCTCGGATGCTGTTTCTTGGGATTCTAATCTGGCTGGACTTGGCATCGGATGCATTGGTTCAGGCATTGCAGCATCTACGGATGACCCATCCAAGGTCGCAGATTGGCTCGGTCCAGCTGGTTCCACTTCTTGAATTACTGGCTTGGCAGAGCTTGCTACTTCAGCATTGGGATTGCAGGCAAAAACTGTTATATTTAGGTAGCTTGGATGCGATCTCCTCCACTGCTGCCTAAATGACAAGTCTTCCCATTCCTCCCATTGATCTTCAACCAGTACATTTCGGGTGTTTCTCTGCATGATTACCGCACGGCGGTACGGGGCTTCTCCTCGCATGAGATCTTTTGGTGGTACTAACGTTCTTTCAGTCCCCTTACATGCAATTATTCTTTGTACTTGTTTATCCCCAAACATTTCTTGCAACATGGATTTTACTTGAGGGTCATTGATCTCTTTGCGTCCAACCTTCGGCATGATCTCAAGTACCCTGTTGCAAACTTGTTCACACAACACTTTTGGGGTATCATCACTTTGGGTCTTTCCAGAAAGTCTCCTACGTTTGGACGGCAACATTTCTGGGTTGATCAAGACACTTTTGATGCTACCCTCTTTCAGTTTTGCTCGTTTGGCACTTTGGACACCGGCAGAAACGGATCTTCTCTTGGCTCCTGAGCTTGCAAACGAAGGTTCATGCTCGGCAACATGCAGTGGTGCTTCCTTAATCATCTTGACTTTGGTAAGCACTTGGGCCAACGTTCGGGCAAACTTTCGGGTGTAATTCTCAGAAAATTCAGTTCTTCTCATGCGGTGACCTTTGAACATTGTTTCTGAGCCCTCAAGTGTTTGGTGTTGATGAAGGTGGTTACACTTACGACCGTGAAGTTGGCTGTATAATTGATAGGACGTGGTAAGGATTTCCATTCCCTTCTTGTACAAAAGTTGGTTGACAGGGTCACGCATGCCTCCTACTCTGCACATGTCGAATTGGGCAAGGTATGTGTTTTCCATTACTTCACGCAACATCGGAGACCTGGTCATGAGTGATCGAGCAGGTTGCTCCCAGTGCATGTGTCTGCCATTCTGTCTCTGGAAACGGAAAAGCACAATGCCCAATGCCAGTTGGTACATATGTTGCTGTCGGAGAGCTTGGATTGTCTTGAACCCTGCCTCAGTCTGCGCGGCATTCATTGCGCTCCAGGCACACCAAGGACTACTTGTAGGGCTATACCAGAGACTTCGAGGTTGCCCCTCAATTAACTTGGTAAAAAGAACGGCTCGGCCGGATTCAGTTGCAAGGTCACCCTCTTGAAAACCATGCCTAACCCCTTTATACCCCAAGTTATTGACTTGCTTGGTGAGCTCACTCTGAGGTCCACAAAAGACTTCCAAGACTTGAATTGGTGTGCCTTTCTGGGAACATGATTGTGAAATTGACTTCAATTCGCTGGTAAACTGTTGAACAAGTTTATGGAATTTGTAGTGTAAGTGATTTGGTGTGTTTGTACTGAAATGGGCTTCTGCAGTTGGGTTATTTTCAAACTCGGCATCAATGTCACCAGCCTGGCACAACATCCGAAGAGCATGATTCACTTCCCCTGACGGAGATGTCCTAAGATCTCGCTGATGGCACCTTCCATGTTCAGTACTCGAGCTTGGAGTGCCTCGATCATCTCGTTGGTCTGGTCCTGTTGCAGTGCTGTGTAGTCCATGACATCCCACGGGTTGCTGGGATCCACAATCTCCTCGATCACCTCCACAGGCACTTGATGTGCCGGCATGGCCTTGCTCTTGGGCATGCATTTGGATCGAGGCAACATCACCCCTTGCAGATCTTCGGGATTCTTCAGAGGCACCATGCCATGGCTCTCCTCGTACTGATCCAACACCTTTTCCTGATAAGCCAGTACTTTCAGGTGCTCGGGCTTGGTGCTGCTGGCGTGAGTCTTGGCGAACCATTTCATCCATGACTTCTCCTGATCCCACATCTCTGCAAATGTTTTCCCGACGTGAGTGCGACCAAAGGTGATACGATGTTGGCTCATGGTTATCACAGTTATTTACCTTTGCAACAAGGTGGAGAAACTCGGTTGATGGTGGCTTGGGCCGGGAGATCTCTGTACATTCGAAACTACACTCACTGCCCTGGCTTCGGCTGGTCATGTGAACATGTCCCTGTGTACCTGGGCCTGTTGGTGTTGAAAGTGACTTCAAACTGTTACCTTGACTTTCACTGAGGCTTGGCTGACACGTTTCAGCTTGCTGGTTTTCGCTGGAAAAATCACTGCTCATGAAAGTTTCGGCCATTATTGCATCACGAGGTCCTTGCAAATCCTTCTGGGCACGAAGCAAATCTATCAGATCAAGCATGTAGAGTCCTCTGGGACTCAGCTTAAGTTTGACAACCTGGTTCAACAAAGGACTGGACAACGTGTGATGCTCGCTGTTCAAACTGGCTTTGAGAGTCCTCAGGAGTGTGTTGGACAGCAGCAGCGGTGTTTCGCCAGGCACGATTGCAATCTTGAGACCCAGACCTACAGATTTTAAGGGGATAACTAAGGCATGTTGGCTATCCAAGGTACCTTGATTTCCGAATCTGAAGGTGATGTCACATGATGTCCTGAACACCTGCTGTCTCATCTCAACTGGAAGGCCCTCAAGTAAGGCAGGTAGCAATTTGCTACCCATCACTGACTTCGACGCACCTGTGTCAAGTATGCCACAAGTGCCATACGTGGAAAAATATGCTACTGCTGGCTGCTCTCTCACGGATGCCACAAAACGGCTCTCAGGTTGCTCTGTGATTCGTTCATTCCTGGGCAGGCTTTCATTCGGGTTTTGATTATCTTCCCCTTTACCCCGTTTACCCAACTTACGGAGTCTATCCCGAATTTCCTCCATGGATGAAGCAACAACATGAATTTCTTGCCAACTGGGAACATCTAGGGTTTCCTCATGCACCATCGGAAGCTGCATGAACTCCATTGGAAGCGCATCGGACTCTTCCATGGACTGGGACACTGCTGAAACGGTCATGGCTGCTGATGTATTCGTGGAACCAGTTGATGCATTCGAACGTGTCCGGTCGGAACACTCCGCACGCCAATGACCCTTCCTACCACACAATCGACAATGGCTTTCAAGGATCCTCTGTTGAAGACTTTTCTTGGAACCCTTGTTGAGATACTTCCCTTTGCCCTTTGGTGCGGACGGTTTGCCTGAACCTTTGCCTTGACCTACTGGCCAAAATCCTCTATGCTTGAAACGGTCGGAGAGTCTTCTCCTGGCATCTGCGTATGCGTTGTATGTGGCAGCAAGGTCTCCTTGCAGCACATCTGCGGCCATCGATTCATAGTCGGCAATCAAGGCTGCATCTTCATCATCATCTTGCAGTAACTGACTTACAAACTCATCCTCGGTATATTCATCAGCTACGTATGCAGACCCATCATGTTGAAAGTCATCTTGATCTTCAGCTAGCATCACTTGGGATTCATAAATCTTGCCCTTGGAGGCCTTTTGACCAATCATCTCATTGAAAAATGAAGTACCCAGCATGCGAACAGATTGTGTGACCTTCTCCATGTTCAAAGCTCCACTTGACGATGATTCACTCTCGACAATGACACGTTTCTTATCCTCTGTGCTCAAACGAGACCCTCTGAGGACTATGTACGATTGAATTTCTTCCAACTGCACCTTCTTGGCTAGAAGTTCAGACCAAACAACGTCACAACGGGCTAGGAAAGAATCGTTGGATTCATCTTGTTTCTGAAGGCAACGGAAAAGTGCTCTCTCCACAATGTCGTACTTTTTCTCCAAATTGACTTTTCCCCACTGACCGCCAAGGAGCTGGACCAGTAGTTGCACTCCTTTCTTGTCATTTGTCATCAACTGAGATTTGTTCAGTTGAAGTTTCTGAAAAGCAGTTCCACTCGTGTTCAAGATGAGGCGAGTGATCAACTCATTGATCTTTGCTGCAGGCCAAATCTCACTAAGCAGTTCTACCTTTTGCGTATACTGTTCTAAGTCATCCTTTGACGGATCGAATGTTGGCACCAGTGTGGCCATGTGATTCGATGAAGCAGTGTTCCCATCGGTCGAAGCTGCTGTTGCAGTTTCCTCAGACATTCAGAAAAACCACCAGATGTTATCAAAGGTCCCCTGGAGCTTTATTGGGTAGCTCCGCTACCAGTGTGAATCGCTCCACACTGGTAGAAATTCCCCTTCACCACCTCCAAAACGCTCGAGATCTTTTTCACAAGCAGCCAAGATGGTAAATGTTGCTAGGCTTCCCAAGCAGGAGAACCAAAGGCACTGATGCCACCGATAAATGCTGTCCTCAGCAAACCAGAAAGGATTGGCCTCAATCCTATGGCTTCAAGCGCTTCCTCAGCCCTCCCACCACAAGCTGCCAGTCAGCCAAAGCGGCTGAGGATTTCCACGTCTGGAGTTGGACCCTCATGGAACATGTATGAAAGGCTGTGCACATGTGACAAGAAAGCAAGAACATGACTGGGATCATTTGTTCATTCACATAGATACATATATATATATACATAGATATATATATATATATATACATATAGATATATATATACATATACATATAGATATAGATATATATATATATATATACATATATAGATATATATATATATACACACATATATATATACACATATAGATATATATATATATAGGTTCTTCTTCGTCGTCCCAATTCATTGAATGGTCTTCATCTTCCCCATTGAATGTAAGTTGAATAAAAAGTTGACTGGAACCAACCACGTTGCACGAATACATAAAATATATATATATATATAGATTTATGTTTGTAAGACATACAATTATAAACTTATATAATTACATTTTTATAATATTTGTCTATTACTTGTATGTACATTAGTATATGCATCCTGAAGTAGATAGAATGTACAGTAAATGAAAATAATCTTGGACCAAATGAGACAGCCGGTTTTCGCATCCCGCACCGCATCTGTCATCAAGGACGTAGTGATCCGAAAAGCGCCATGACCTACTTGGAGGACCTGGATGTTTGGAGCAATGTTCCAGGGAAGCCCAATGTCTGTCCTGGAAAAACCTTGATACCTCAAGGTCAGTCTTCTTGAAAAGCTGACGGCTGCTTGGTTGCTTGCCCCAGTTTTTTTTACCAGAGATATGAATATGTGAATCTCTACACTCACATGAAGTGTCAGTGTGTGGTACAGTTCAGTACAGGATGATGGGTCTGGTTGCAGCTTAGGCTTCAGGACGTCCCAACTTCTGGCAGAATCCTCTAGCTTCTCGGTGTATCCTGGGTGTAACTAGGACGGTTTGATCACATATGTTGAGATTTTAGATGTCCTATTTTGTTGTGCAAAAAAGGTGAGATAAACAAGGGTTTTTCACCAACAAGAATAGAACAGATTTGAAGAAAAGATCAAAAACTAGTGTCTTGCATAGGAAGGATCAACTGTGTTTGTTGTCCTATCGAGCCCATGTATGGTGGACAGCGTCGCAAGGCCGCAAGGCATGCAGGATTTGACCGGGGATTGTCCTGAAAAAGTGATGGGGAGTTTGGGAAAGCCCCAATTTCAAGCGGTGCATCCCTGCATAAATGGTATTTTCTAGACCCATTCGTCCTGCATAAATGGGATCCACGGTCAGAAAGACCGGGCCATTTGATGTATGCTGAAGCAACTAAAAGCTCGTAGGCGGCAGGTGCCAATCTTGTCATATTCTCATTTGATCTGATTATCTTATATTATATAGATTTATATAGTTTTTTGATGTTTTTGCAGACTGGAACTCACAGTCACAGTCATTCAAAAAGAATAGAAGATTATAAGAGTTTGGAAGCTCGTCCGGCTATCCCAAGCTGTAGAAATCCCAGCTGGGCTCCTCAAACCTGCGATTATAGTTCCAACCTTCAACCCTATGATTTCTCTTTATTTTTAGAGCTAACATGATCATACACACGCAAATCCAAGCGCAACGCGTTTTTCTTGGATGTAGATCTCTCGACCGTTGCTAGCTGGCGGAGATCGAAGTTCAATATGCTAGGAGTTCATGGATTTGTGATCGATTTCTAATTTCTAGGGAAAGCAGATCGATTTTGGGATGCCTCCTGGCATCCTCAGTTTTTCCACATCCGGACTCAACTTGAATGACTCGCAACGATTCGAGCCCTCCGCTAATCTAAGTGAAACGCCCTAGCTGCTCATCGCTTGGCCGAGATTCGGGATTCCCAATTCGCGTCCAGTGTCCCATGATGTCCGCCCCATGATGTCCCATGGTTCAGAAAATGATGTTCTGATGTCCAATCACTGGATTGGTTTTCTTGGGGAAAATCTACACCGGAAACCCATGGGTTTCTGTCCCATCAAATTGATCGGGCTTTCCGGTTTCAATTTTCCATAATTTTCCCATCAATCCAATTCTATGAGTCAAAAATCCAGTTGAGGGCTATCCCCAGTGCCATATGATGCCACTTGATCCTGGAACCTCCAGGCCCCGAAATGGACCGATGTGTCGGCTCTTCTCATAGATGGATCACCGGGTATTGGCCCGGGGGACACGGAGGCAGCAGGCGCCTTGGTTTTCACAGAAACCAAGATTTCTGCAGCGGGGTATTCCTCCCCCAAAAGATGATTCTAGATGATTCTAGATGAATAGCTATTGATCAAGCCTCATTTCAAACCAACCCTGCAAGGTTTCGGTCCATGTTTCAACCCAAACCTACCCCGGTCCAAGGGGTGGAGAAGGAAACGAATGATGAATGTCTAATGCTTCACTCAAGAGTTGAGGTCTGCTCCCCTGCTGTATGACAAGCTCAGGCTTGAGGTACACTCAATTGGGCGTTTCTGTACACAAAATTGGGCTTGATTCAGACCATAAACCCTCAAAGTTTTAGATATACGGCCATCCAATCTCTTGAACCAAACGTGCATGTCCAACACATTGGAGACTCGCAAACAAACCCATGATGTTCCAAGAAAAAGCTACATATACCCTCTGGGAGTCATTTCCATAGCTATGGAAAATGGATGAAAATGGCCTGCGGTGTTCTTTTGATTGATCATGATTTGCCTATGAAAAGTGGTGCTTTTCCATAGCTGCCATTATGTATCATAGCTATGTAATAGCTATGTCAGATTCCCAGTGACTCCTGAACTGGTGAACCCTCTGGCACCACCCCTTGGGCTGCGACAGCAGCACCAAGCGAATAAGAAGGACAAAAGGACTATCAGCACCTGAGCATCGCGGCCAAAATGGGAACTTGTTTTTTGCCGGAAATTTATATATATATATATATATGTATGTATATATATATGAGCCCAAGAAACGGATGGATGATCTATACTTTGATCCTAAAATGGAGCAATGACTGCATATTGGTGCCGGGTGATCCATGATATCCATGACTTGTCAAGCTGCATCCCAGTTCCACTCAACTCCAGGCACCAGGCTTCCCTGCCCAGTTCAGTAAGCCCCAACCGATGGGGAAGCGATAATCGAAGGTGATGATCTTGTTGGCTGGGCTGCACCTCAGTGCCGAACTCAGATCTGCAAGGGAAAAGTTCAAGGAAATTGGATGGGATATGATGGGATGTTGGGATCAGCTGACAGCAAAACTGCTGGTGATGAAACGCGTGTCTTGACCGAAGCAGTGAACAAAATAAAACTAACCGTTTAAGATCTTCTGATCCAGCTTCGGGGATGCTGAAAAGCACATCCAAAAATCTGTGAGTAATCTGCCAGGTACCAAAATCATCCGAAACCTGTAATACGAATGCGTGGTGGAAATCAACATGTCGTTTATTAATGCAGGCCAATGTCATTCCATTCCGATACTCACCCCAAGCAGGGATGTTCTCTGAAAATCCAACCACCAACAACCAGCGAAAGATCGGCATCCACTATCATCAAGTATATGGTATGCTGAGCGCTCGCCTTTGACCCCTCTCTAGGCTTCTATAGACCTGAAAAATCTGATGAAAGACTATCAAACTTCACAAAAACACTTCGAAAAACTTCGAAAAGTGATACCCTATTTTCTGCGCTGTTCAGGTGATCTCCTTCTCATATCAGTGGCCATTTCAGGAACCTAAATTGGAGGTACCATTTTAGGATCCTGGAATTCCCACTGATCATAGGCCTTTTTAGAATCGGATCCGGTGGAGCCGTGGGCGATTTGCTCGCGCCAAGGGACGGCGTTTCACCAGCGCCCCCGCAACCTTCATCGCTGCCTGGTGGCCGTTGAATCGCTATTTGTTGGGCGTAGGTTGACCCATGCTTTTTTACTAACCCCAGGTCGTTGCGCGTTGCCTCACAACATCACAACATCTCACAGCCCCGAAAATCGGTTGAGGATTTGGTCAACTTGGTGAACACATCAAAGCCCCATATTTCTGACGCTGTTGGAAAAGCCACATTGATTGAAACCATCAAGTTAAGTCAATGAATAGCTGGGGGAGGCGTACCCTCCACCAGCTAGAGATTACGGTGAAGTTCGTTGGCTAAGTCGGGCCTACGATCTCCGGAAAAACGTGTAATTTTCGGTCAAAAATAACGGTTTGGGAGCTGATTGTCCTGCTCCAATGACCACTGTGGGGTTCTACAGATTTACCCTCTGGTAATTTAACATAGCTATTGAAAATGGTGATTTATAGTGGATTTACCCATTGAAAATGGTTATGTAAACGTTTGCGAGATGGTAAAATCCCATTAGATCCCATTAAACCACCATAAAATCCCATTAAACCACCATTAAACCATCATATCATCTTCAATATCCCGGAATTCATGTTCTCTTGCTGAAGATCAGGGATCCTGGTCGGCTGACATCCCATGACCCATCTCACCTGTCGCTGCAGGAGCCTCCTGATGATTGGCAGCGCAGCACAACCGCCGTCCGGTGAAATTGAATTGAAACGACATGTTTTTTCGATGGTAATTTGGATGTAAATGGATCATTGTCTTCGTTTTGGTCAAAGTGAAAATGATTGGGTTCCACTTCTATCTGGATGACCGATCAATCAGATTCCAAGCCTGATTGAAAGATATTGAAAGCCACTATATTGATGGTTTCCCTAAGACAAGCCATTATTCTTTATGGGGCTTGGTCGTTGAGGTCATTAATTATCGGGCTTACTAAACCCCAAACTTCCATGTTCAAATTGGATCCATACTCGATGACCACTCAACATTAAACCCAAAGTAGGTACCCTCTGGTAATTTAACATAGCCATGGAAAATGGCCCATTTATAGTTGATTTATGTACCTATTAAAAATGGTAATTTTCCATGGCTATGTTAAAGAACCAGAGGGTACAACTTATGCTTGTGCGAAAATCGTGTACCCCCAAAATCTCACGGTTCACAACATCAGGCTCCGAATGAAAATATTGCCATTTCTTAAGGAACAAATCCGTCATGATCTTGGGCAAATCCCCATACATCGCATAAAAGGTTGTATATCTATCTATCTATCTATCTACCTACCTACCTACCTACCTACCTACCTATCTATCTATCTATCTATCTATATATATATATATATGTTATACTATTATATTATGATTATATATATATATATATGTGTGTGTGTGTGCACGTATAATTTTAGTTATATATATATATAGTTATATCATGTTACATCATAATGTCATCCTATAAAATCTCCCGAGTATGGTCGCTTGTGTATCCCCCGGGTAAGCCCCGCCACCGTTGCCGCGCTCCTTCTGTGGCCCGGGTGCCGCAGCCGCCGGCGCGGCCGGGGCCGGTGCCGGTGCGGCCGGCGCCGGGGCCGCCGCGGCCCCGCCGGCCGGGGCTTGTTGGAAGGCGGAGACCGCGCCCTGGCGGGTGGAGGCAGTGGAGGACATGGGTTGGGCAAATCCATAGGTCAGGGATTTACACGGAACTGATATAACTGGGATTTCTAGGGATGGAACTTGGATGTAATTTGATATTATGTTGTGACAGAGAGATGGAAAAATCACCATGAGAGTAGCAGTTTCTTGCTGGTAAACCAGTGCTTTTGAATCTTAGTGAGATCAACTTCCCGATCTAACTTCCCAGGTAAAATGGAAAATGAGAGTACCAGCATGACATGATTTTATGGTCTCGACGACCACCTGGACAAAAGTGGCATATCAATGGGGGCTGATGACTTGGATAACCCAATCCAAGGGTTGGTTACTGAGCAACACTGTTTTGTTTGGAAGAATGTGGTAGAGTAAATGACTATAAATTCTGAGATATTCTGAGTCAAAAACCCTGGAACCCTTCCGTTCACACCGAAATTTAGTTTGGAATTCTTCGTCCCCAAAAAAAATTGCTGCGTATCATCATCTCGGTTTTGATCTATCCCCATCTGATTATCTCGACAGTGCCATGGGTCGCACAACCCCCAGGTCATGGGCCCAGCGCCTCATCTCTAGGGTCGACATCTAGTCGAGCATGGCCCCGCAAGGACATCTGTAGACCTCATTCTTTCAGGAAGCACTGCCCAAGTGAGATCCCCAACCAAAAATCACCGGAATCCACTGGAGGCTGTTGCAACACGATTTGGATGTTCCAAGTACCAAAGTATTTTGTGCCCATTTAAAAAAATGGATGTAATGGATGATTGTTCCATTTAAAAAAATGATAACGCTCCTTGATTTTCCACACTTATGTCAAATTGCCAGAGGAGGGAGCCTCACAAACGAATCCTACCCTCTCGAAACCTCGCCGACCTCTGCAAGCATGTTGATCTTTCAAATGAGAAAACACACCTTCGGCAAACGATACCCAAACACTTCCCCAACTTTATTTTGAATACGGTAAACAGGCATTAGATAACCCCTGTTCAGCTGTGAAAAGTCCATTGTAATAGTACTACAGTACAGGTCAAATAATACGGGTGAAGGATCAAAAATAAATAAAAACGCATCAAAAAAAAATATCCCCATAAGTATCAAAATAAAAATTGATTTGCATCAAAAAAAAATATTCCCCTGGACTTCTATGGAACTGTCCAAGATTTCAACGTGGTACACGCATCAAAATAAAAATAAAATTTGCATCAAAAAAAAATAAATTCCGAGGTATGCTAATACAAGTGAGACTCGTACGTGTCTGGAGACAGGGGAGGGAGGGTCAGATGTCGATTGCCGATCTGTCCGCAATATCCAGGTGGTCCGTATCAAACAAGAAAATTCCGAGGTATGCTAATACAAGTGACTCGTACGTGTCTGGAGACAGGGGAGGGAGGGTCAGATGTCGAAGAAAAGGTCGACTGTCAGCAGACAACAGATACCAATGCATATTAAATCACAACTACTCTTGGGATACCGACTCAGACGAAGAGTCCCATTAAGGTGCTCCATAACGCAATGCTCATACATGCGAGGCGATCACACGTCTGGAGAACTCTCTTGAGATCCCAACAGATACCAGCGCATATTAAATCACAACTACTCTTGGGATACCGACTCAGAGGGAGAGTCCCAGCAAGGTGCTCCATAACGCAATGCTCATACATGCGAGGCGATCACACGTCTGGAGAACTCTCTTGAGATCCCAACAGATACCGAATAAAGGGTCGAGTCCCAGCAAGCAAGCTGCTCCATAACGCGATGCTCATACATGCGACGCGACAGCATGTCTGGAGATGGAAGTTTTCTATGGTTTTCTTGAATCAATCAATCAATGGTTTTCTTCAATCAATCAATCAATCTATATACATATGTATATATATATCTATCTATCTATCTATGTATGTATGTAGGTAGGTATGTATGTATGCATGTATGTATATGCAGGGTTTGGTTTAGGGTTTAGGGATACAACATGTAGGTATAATTACGTGATTATTTGTAGTATATTTTGGGATCAAAGCTGTGTATAAAAACAACCACAAATATGTCATATATATATATACGTCTATCTATCTATAAGTAAATATGTATGTGTATTTCTAAATAAACATATATATATATTTATATACTGATAGAGACATAATTATATAAATATATACACATTGATATGTATATACATATTCATATGTATTTATATATATATATATACATTTATATAAGTACATAAATATATATATAAGTGTATATATAAATGCAAAGATATACATACATACATACATACATACATACAGACATACAGACATACAGACATACAGACATACAGACATACAGACAAACAGACATACAGACATACAGACATACAGACATACAGACATACATACATTAGATATATATATATATGTGTGTCTATGTATATATATGTCTAGATATATATATATATAAACATAAATATTAATATAAAAGAATCAAACTAGTAATTGAAAAGTGTGCAAGTTTTGAATTTAAATAATTTAAAAAAAAACGGGAGAGGGGGGATTGGGGGGGAGGGCGCAGCGCCTCCCCCCCAAAGCAGATTGGAAACACCTATTTTCACATGCAAGGTGCTGGGTTGAATGTGATACTCAAGGTGTATGTAGGTAGGTATGTATGTATGCATGTATGTATGTATATGCAGGGTTTGGTTTAGGGTTTAGGGATACAACATGTAGGTATAATTACGTGATTATTTGTAGTTTATTTTGGGATCAAAGCTGTGTATAAAAACAACCACAAATATGTCATATATATATATATACGTCTGTATATCTATAAGTAAATATGTATGTGTAATTATAATATATATATATATTTACATTTATATATATATTTATATATATATTTATGTAAATATATATACTGAGAGATACACAATTATATAAATATTTACATGGATATGTATATACATATTAATTTTATATATATATATACATTTTTAGAAGTACATATATATATATAAGTGCATATATAAATGCAAATATATACATACATATATATATATATATACATATATATATATATATGTCTATATATATATATGTCTAGATATATGTATATATATACACATAATTTTTAACATAAATATGAATATAGTCGAATCAAACTATATAGTGTATTGAAAAGTGTCTTTCTTTTTTATTTAAATAGTTAAAAAAAAGCGGGAGGGGGGGATTGGGGGGGAGGGCTGAAGAGGGGCCCTAGCGTCTACTTCAAGATCAGCTAAGGCGTCTTCCCCAATGACAGCACTCTTTTACTCTCAGCCTGTTGCCGGTCAGTGCTTGTCTACAGGGTTACTCTATATACCTCTTTCTTGAGCCTTGAAGGGCGCATATAAATGTGCTCAATACTCATGCATGTACCTATGTAGGTATTAGGTCGAAACAAAAACACAGGCACAAATTCAAAAGCAATGAGTAGAGCACTACGCCTTGCCGTACCCAATTGGTATTAAGAGTATCTTCCTGACTTCTCTACACAATGGCAAATAGCAAAAGAAACCGGAGTTACGCAGTGGCTTCGAATTGAAAAACACGTGAAAGCAGCGAATGTCCTAAGGACATGTCGAAAAAGAACAGCGGATTCGCTAATTTTTCCAGTAGTGACCAATGGTGCTTCGCGCACGGTCTCTCCACAGGCAAAATGCCTCGCTCTACCGGTGAAAGTTCGAATTGAAAAGTTCGGGTTCGCAAGATTCAGAAATTCAGGTCATACGAAAACAATTGACCAAATCACGAAATAAACGGAAATAGCGGATCTCCAAAGTTGCTCATTCAAGCAAACAATGGACTGAAATCGAAGTTGGTAAATTTTTGAAGTTCGCTCCATTCGGAGTGGTCTGCTCGCCGGATGATTCATGGAGATAAATGTATATAGTATCTCTATTTACAAGAGTCTCTATTTTACATTAAATTGAAGTTCAGACACTTGTGGCATTATCTCTATCTAAAAGAGTATATGCCATCTGTGTGAAATAAGTTGAACGCACAGAAAAACTGTACACGGCTTCTCATGCTGTGTTATCTTCAATTAAAGAAGTGTACACTCACTCATCGCCACTCACTTGATCTCCATGGTCTGGACGCTGAAGATGAGGATCCACCCCACTCTGTGTTGCCCTGATACGTCGATGCTTGATCTTCATATGCCTTTCTCTTTTTCTCCTTCTGTCTTTCCTTTCTTGAATCAGCATACTGCTTCTTCTTGTAGGCCTGTTTGTAATGATGTCGTTCATTCCATGACATATCAGAAGGATCAAGATGGATAAGAATTGGATTATGAGCATCGCGATCATTTGGAGCAACCATGAAGATGTTGTGATCACCATGTAAGCAAGTTTCATTTACCTTGAAGTAAAATTCACCCACATAGTTCATGTGATCTTCATCCTCAAAGTCTTCTGGGTGTTCCTCACACATCAAACGTGAATGACCCCACTCAACAACTGTTAACATACAACAATCACCTTTACCATTTGTCTTGTTCATGAGCTCGTCGGTGTATGTTGCTGTTGTAATGCCATCCAAGTGCGTTGCAAGAAAATCCAAGTCACGATAACTGCAAGAAATGAAATGCTTGACCCTGATTGGAGGGCAAGTTGGATCAAAATTCTTGCGCATGGCTTGTGTTGCAACACCTACCATTCTGTTAATCCAGAATTGGATAAGGCTGTGTTGATATGTAGGGACACCTGGAGATTTTGGTGTGCTGTAATAGCATGCCTTGTTTCCATCACCTGCGATGAAGTCAACTTGATATCTGGCACACTCAAAAGCCATAACAGCTAAGCACTCACCAACAATCCCAGCAGAGTCTGATGCATACTTCTGTCCGACGTGATAAACGCACACACGTGTCATTCTCATCCTAGCTCTTGTCAAGTCAACAATCTCATCTGTATCTCGATCCTTTGTCTTTCCCCAAGATACTTCAAAGATTGCCCATGAGACTTGTCGAACTCGTGTGTCGTTGTCATCTGTGTGATATCCAGCAATTTGCTTGATATAGCCATCCTTTCCAAGGCGAGCTGCCACCATCAAGTCATGATAGTCATTGAAGCAAGTTTTAAAGTCAACCTCGTCGAGTCTTTCTCTGTGAGGATACAACGAACCAGCCTCGCAATTCATGAAAAGATGTCCTCCAAAGTTCTTGATGACATTGATGAAGTAATTGTTGAACTGTGATTTGGTTTCATCAAATTTTTCATGATCCTCATCGATAGTGTAGTCAATGTGTGGAATGAATTGTTGAAATCTTTCTGGAACCGGGCATTTTTCAAATCTGTTTCTGCACCAGTTTCCCAAATTCCAAAACATTGCTGTTATCTGTGGAGAGGATCTGTATGGAAATTCAGCATCCTTGTACGTTGGGTCTGATAGGCCTCCACCTAAATACCTGTAAGCCAAGCTATGCAAGATCATACAGTAAGGCAAGACCTTGTGGTCCTCAACGTAATCTTGGAGTACCCTTGTGAGATTTCCAAAATCGTCATCAATCCTCTGTTCTGCTTCTTTTGAGGATCTTTCTGCTTTGTCTTGATGAAGAGGATGCATCCTTGGATCACTACAACCATATTCAATGCGCTGATTAAGTTCTTGTAATTCTAGTTGTGGATCCTGATTCTTGTGTCTGGCAATGTACTCAACCATCAACTGGTCATCTGTAAGATGGTACCAAAAATCATGATGTGGAGACATGGTCTTCCTGTACTTAACATGCCAAAACATATGTCGATGCTTCGAAGACGCTGGATAACCTTTGTTGTAAAATCCTGCCCATTCACCATGGTAACCATCTGAAAAACAATCCTTCAATTTTCGAAAAACTGAATCATCTTCGTTTCCAGTGATATCTTGACCATAGTAAAGTCGAACTGCAGGTTTCACTTCAGGAGCTGTCTCATCATCTTGAATGTCTGTTTTCTTCTCCCCTGATTCCTCCTTTTCTGAGGAGCGTTCAGGTGGAGCTGATTCCTCTTTCTCTGAAGAGCATTCAGCTGGGACATGTGGCTCCTGTGTGTCTTTTTCTTCTTCTTTTTCTTCGACAGCAATCTCCTCTTCTTCATCCTCTTCTTTCTCTTGTCGTTCTTCTTGTTTGACAAAACTGTCCTTGATCTTTCGTTGAACATTCTGATTGCACATACTGATCCATTTCAATGTACACTCAACCAATTTGTCATCATCAGTTTCCAAAATGATATGTTTGTCCTCAATGTTCAAACTTTCAATGGTATGCTTGTACTCAGGATCACCTGCGCCTGGTCTTTGAAGATCTGGAAGTGGAGTGTCTGGATCATCGTCCACCATCTGAGGATCCTCTGCTCCAAAGAAATTTTCTGCGCCAAGGTGTTCATTGTCCTTGAGAACTTTGTCAATATCCAGTTTGAACTCATAGTACTTGTCGTAAGAGATCTCATAACCCATCATAGGTGCATACTGCTCCATAAATGTTGAAAAAGAAGCATCTGATAATGCTGACATCATCAACCATAATGAGAAGAAGCTTATGTCACCACGTTCAAGGGGTCGACTTCCTTCAAGATCATCTTCTGTGAGGATTGTTTGGCCTTGGAGTGTAATATCATGGAGGATCTGTCTGTGCTCTGGTTTGAGTTGCCTGACTAAGAACAGTCCCTGTCGATCTTCCATATTTCTTCGAGGATTTGCATCAGGTAATACCTCACTTTCTTGTTGTGGTTGTGTTTCCTCTCTTTCTTGAGAGCATACACCTTCTTCCTCTCTTTCCTGAGAGCCTGATGCCTTTTCCTCCTCTTTCCTGACAAAAACTTGTAGTCTTGGCAAAAACTCCAAATCATCTTCAGCATCATCATCATCGTGACCTTCCATGTCCACATTCTGTTGCTCTGATCCTGGGATGTGAGCGATCTTGTCCTTTCCAGCTACCCAGATGTAGCCATCGAGCTTTGTAGATGTGTGGAAGTCACCTGAACCGCATTCCCTGACCTTTGTCCTTGCTCTTGCAGATTGATGGAATGCTTCATGCTGAAAGAATTGATTGTAGGCATGTTCAACAAAGAATCTGTAGGATTGAGCTGTCAATTCCTTTCTGCTATCCACAAATTGTCGAAGCTTGTTCAAAGCAAAAACTGTGAAATGGCTGAAGCTAGCAGGTGCTTCATCTTCATACAGATCGATTGCCATGATCATCATCTTTGTGGAAAACGAGAAATGCCGTTCAGGTTCAGGGATGACTGTTCTCTTGTTCATGGGAACTGTAATTCCTTGGATAGTCATGTCATACCCATGTGTGTTCAACTCCAGTGCATCCAAAATGTTACCATCACGGTCCTTCTTTCTCCTGCAGAAATCTCCCCAGAGTTTGTTGTTCTCTCTAATGAACTGATCAAGATGCTTAGTGTAAAAGACAAAGACTGCTTCTGAGAGATACTCCATGTCCTTCTGTATTGCTAAGTCTCTTTCGTATAGCAAGAACTTCTCTCTCCATTCGTCTCTGTTGATACTGTGTCTGTCTTCCCAACCTGTTGGGGCAACTTGACCTCGCATCCAGTCTGTCCAATATTGTCGACAAGAGTTCAAATAACCTTCCATGGCTTCAATGTTTCCTTCTCGATGGAAGTGTGCCAACATGCGTCCAATCTCCCAAGCTCTTGTGAAGAGTAAGCATAGATGTCCTGTCCATGGTAACTTCTCCCAGTCTGAGCGAGTGATCGATTGTCTACGAAGTGCTATCTTTTGTGAAGAGAGTAGTAGGTTCCATTCACGCAGAACTATCACTTTTTCTCCTGAGGAGTTCTTGATGAGTTCACCGCTCTCTTCTCTTGCACAGACAATACCTGCCTCATACAGGACCCAGGGATTCGATGCAGAAATTGAACTTTTGGTAGCCTGTTCTACCACAGGGTCTTCAATATCATCTGGTGGATCTTCTGCTTCCCAGAGATTGACAGCCTCTTCACCCATTGGGTCGTCATGGACGTCCACTGATGGCTCCTCTTGTTGATTGTCTTGAGCATCTTGTTGAGGATCATCATGTTGTGGTGATTCTGGACTTCCTGATGAGGAGCGTTGTTGCTCCCATGCATCTTGAGGTTCCTCTCTTTCTTGAGAGCGTCCTCTTCTTGATGGCTGTTCATATGGATTTTCCATGGGTTCATCAGCCTGCGCAGATACCTCTCTTTCTTGAGAGCCTTCTGCTGCAGATACCTCTCTTTCTCGAGAGCCTTCTGCTGCTGCACCATAGATTGATTCCACAATCGGGTCAAAGTCATTCTCGTTGCATAGTGGTGTACCAAAAACTAATCTTCCATAGTTTTGTGGAACTTGCTGACCCATGAACTCCCATGCTGTGATTCTGACTTCCTCAGGAATGTCTTGTCCAGGAATAAATGTTGTACCTTTCTCCTTCATGACATGGTTCCATGTTGTGTTGGTGTGCCATGAACCACCTGTAACCGATGGAGGTAGAGAATGGCCACGTCCTTGATGAACAACGTTACATGCAATGGTAGGGAGTTGTTCCTTGACATGGAGGTACTGGAAAGGAATGTCACCATGAAATAAAATGACACCATTCTTTGTCAGATAGAGTTGGTTGTCCACAATAAAACTTGGATCCAACACGAGGTACACTGGTCGCCTATAGTTTCTTGGAGGCTTCGTGCCCTCTGCCATCCTTATGTAGCCCTGACCATTGTCATTGTGGTACATGAAGTGAACTGCATCCCTTCTGCCTTTTCCACTTCCTTTCACAAAGGTCTTCAGGCCTGATTGTTGAATGGAATCTAAATTCATGTAGTCAGTGACATGAAAAATCCAGCCCAAACTCATAGCCTCATCATATGTCAGTTGGTGGTGTGCCACAGTGGGATCGACAACTTGGTTGCTATGTCCTTGAAAAGCACCAAGACGAACGTCGAATGGATACTCTGCCATTGAGCTATATGGGTACCACTGCCATCTCATGGAGATCTCAACAAAGAAACGTTGTTTTGGATTACACAGTAACATAGCAGCAAAATCTGCTCCAGACATGTGATATTCCTTTGGATTGTCTCCTTGCATCTGATCAAACAGTAAGGAAATGTTCATAGCTCCACTGGCAGTGAATAACGTTTTGTCTCTGCAATGTCTCAACACATTGGATAGCCTCTTGCTACATGACATATAATAACTTCTCCTTGATGAGCTAGTCATGTCCACGTGGAAATCATTGCATCGTTCATCAAACCAGTTTTCTTCTGCCTGAGTTGTAAAGCCACAGAGATACTTCAGAAAACTTGAAGTCCATTTCAAAGATTCATCAAATTCTCCATGACTAGTTCCCCAGTGCAAAATCCAAGCTATTGCGTCCATGAACATTTCATGTCTGTCAGTTGGTCTCATGTTGTGTGGACCCATCAATGTATGTAAATTGCGCTCTCTCTTCTTCCTCACTTGCTCGTGAGCCTGAAACCAATCTGTTTGGCGCCTGTAATCATAGCAAAATGATAAATGATCCTCGTTGGGCAATGTCGATGGTGTTCGAAATTTGTCAGCTGGGATTTCCTCTGATCTCCTCAGAGCATATCCATCAGCTGAATGTCTTCGACTAAAATCATAGCTTTGATGTTCTTGACCTCGAGTGTTCGATTGTGCCTGATCACTAGATGATGCGGCTGAGGCCCTGTTCCACCGGCTAGAGCTCGACATGTTGAAGAAACAGTGCGATCCTCGAGACTCTGCCTCTTGAGCCGCAGGCACAAATTCAAAAAATAGTCAAGAATCCCTCAAGGTGTCACCTAACAGAAATACATCATGTCTGAAATCAACATGACTGCAAACTGTTGGCAACCATGACCTGAGGTAAGCCTTGTGTTCCAGTAATGATCTGAATGGTGGATGAGCATCAACTTCTTTAAGAACACCTTGTCGAACAGCATCAATAAGATTCTGAGGATTGGCAGACTTCTTGGTCAAACAATCGGCTAAACACCATTGAGTTCTGATATGTGACAAGTCAGCAATGGAACCTGAACATGCTTCTTTCCTAAGCATCTGAATCATATGAATGGTCTCTTGTTGTTCAGGAACATGAGTAGTGCTGGCAGTAGTCACAAGATTGTTTGCATCAGTCCTCATATGAATCTCACTTGAAAGTCCAGTGATGTCCTTGATCAGTCCTCTCAACATTTGACATGTACCATAACACTTCATGAGTGCATACAACTCTGCAACAGTTGTGCTCAACGTGGTACGTTTGATTTTGGTTGATTCAAAGAAAATAAGAGAACCTCTGGTGTTTTTGCTCTTTTCCTTTCTCGGTTCAGCCATGAAAATAACCATTGCGCGCTGTGAGGATTTGTCGCTGTTGTTCCTAAACGCTGCATCTGGCATTGCAACTAATCTAGGATCACCTTGCAGTGGCCAGAACATAAGTTCCATCGGGTCACCTACAATTTGCCTGCAAAGTTTGTTCAGCGTTTTGCAATCACCTATGGTGGGGGAAGCAGCGGCAGAAGCACAACGTGAAAACTGATAACATGACTGAAATTGAGTTCTTGATTGTAACCAATTGATACTACCTAAGAGTGATCTATAGGCAGTGTGGAGATCTTTGTCACATTTGTCTTCATCCTTCAAACCTTTTGGTATGACAACCTCAGTAAGTTCACTGACGCAAAGTGATTGTTCAACAGTGATATGTGATTTCTTCTTGGTCTTCTCATCAATGATCCATTTCACACGTTGACCAGTGAACATCAAATCATTCACATCTTCATGACCAATCTTGAATTGTGACTTGACAACTTTCTTGAACTTCTCCAGAAACTCTGGAGTTCCTGTAATGAACAAGTCGTCAACATGCAAACAACACATGCCAATAGGTTTTCTTCCCTTGGCATTACTGCCATTCACAGGGTCCATGAAGTGTTCCAAGAGTTGTTCAACAATCTCTGGTGTCAACTGTGGTGTCGTGGCAAGATAAGTACGCTCTGAAGGTAAGAAGACTGAAACAAGTACTTCAGCTTCTTCTTCCAAACTTGTGGAAACATTGTCCTTGTTCATGTCATGATTCATCTCAAGCAACCACCAAACTCCTTTCCTCTTCACAATAGAAGTTCTCAAGTGAAACTTCTTTCGATCATAATGTGAATCAGGAGTTCTCAAAGCTTTTGCACGATAAGCAACTTGAGCATGACCATTTTCAAAAGGATACCAACCAGACTTGTGTTCAACAGATTCCAAAAACTTCAACAAAGTTTCATCAACAACAGGAGTCCAAGCACAATCTTCAACCTTCTTCTCCTTGAACTCTTTCCTCTGTTTCCATGTTTGGGTTTGTTGATAGCAAGCTGAAAACAATCTTTCTTCAACCAAAAGAGACTTATGAACTTCCTCAGCAATGTCGGAGGATTCATCACGCGTTTCCTCACTGTCTTGTGAGCTTACGTAGTATGTCACAGGTGCTGGTTCTGTTGCCTCAGAGTCAGCAAAGCTAACCTGTTTTGGCTCCTTGAAAGCACCATCATAGCATACATATGTACACCTGTCAGCTCTTGTAGGTTGAATACCAAGCGAAATCAGAAATTTGTCAAGGCGGTTCCACCATCTACGTGGTGCGTCCGCAAGTCCATAGACGGAACGAGTGCACAAACCAACCAAGTAAGGAGGCAAACCAATGTCAGTAGGCAACTGAACATGGATAACGCGGCGGTCTAAGTCGTATGTTTCCCCCTGAAGGAAGGCAGTTTTCAAGTCTAAATGGAGTAAATCCCAGTACATCGAGGCTGCATGCTGAGATGCCACACGAAAACCATACCTGGTAGCAGTAGGACTGTCAGTCTGTAAGTCATACTTTTGAGCATCTTGAAAGCCTCTACATACCCATCTAGCCTTGAACTTCTTGAACTGTCCATCCTTATCAACCTTGATGGTAAGCACCCATCTGCCAGTGACATAGTTATCAATCTTATGACGTCTCTTGTCTCTGAAAGTCATGGCAGTGAAATCCAGAAAACTTCTGAATTCTTCAAGCTTGGCTTGTTTGATCTCCTTAGCATACTTTCTCAAGACTTCTTGAGTGATAACTGATTCTGCCTTTGGCTGCTTCTTTCCATTCTTGGCAAGATACTGTTCAAACTGTTTGAATCCAGTAACATCGTATGAACCAAACTCAGGTGCAGCTTGGACCTTTGGTCCTAAAGGAACGAAAACAGTACCATCAACATCGACAAAATGAGAGTGGTCTGATGTGTAAGGTTCAGTGTCCACATCTTCTTCCTGAAGCTGGGCAATGTCATCCTCAGTCAAAACAGGAGTGTCGTCTGTTTCATATGGTTCTGTTTCATCATCATCATGTTGTGATGATACCAATTCTGGTGTTCCTTGTGAAGACTGCTGTTGCGCTGGCTGCGCAAAGTCACCTGGCGTAAACGATGTTGGTGTAGTAGTAGGCAATGGAATTGTATTATCATGTGAACTTGAGGCAGTAGGATCATGTGAAGGTCCTTCATCTTCATCTTCATAAGGTTTCTGAGTAGGAACTGAAATTGGCTGAACATGACCTGGTAATTGAACCTTTGGCCTCTTGATAATCACCTTTGCCTTTGCCTTTGGTAAAGCATCAGTAGAATCAGTTGAGATCTGTCTCTGTTTCCTTTGAACTCTGATAGGCTCTGACGTCGGATCAGGTCCTGGTGGTGAATCGTCATCTTGTCCAGGATCAGCAATCTCTTCGATTGGAATGTCAGGATTGGAAAACGGAGTTGATGGTGAACTTGGTTGATGTGTTTCCCCCGAGTCCTGTATTCCTGGCATATCCAAATCATCATCAGGTGGTGGTCCATAATCATCTGGAATGATGTACTCTTGATCATCATCATCACCTGGATCAGGTCCAGTATTGTAATCAGGTTGATTATCATCATCCAGAGGATCTTCTGGTTCATCACCACTCAACATCTCATCATCATTTGGTGGAACATCACCATGCTGATCTGGATGAATGGGATCGTCACCATTTGGTGGTGTGCTACTTGAACTAGGAGGATCTTCAACTCTCCTTTTGATAGCACCAGTCGTTTCTCGTGAAAAGACGATCATACTCCATTCATGGATTTTGAACTGTTCATGATGTGGATACAACTGTGACACAAACATGAAGTAAACATGATCATAGTCACCAGGTTTCCAAATGAGTAAGACAGCATCTTCAGGATGTTGAAACAAAGGATTCACTCTTCCATAAGTTCCTCTGAACACACTGCAATCTTCAAAGTACATTTGAGGCAATGTCTTCTTTCTGACATCTTGAAGTCCAGGAATCAGTTCAATGATTCTGGGGTCAGTTGATTCTCTGACACTGGCCTCTGTACTCCTTGGCAACTGATCAATCTTCCTCAATGTTTGAACAAGTAACTGAGTGGTAAACCTCTGTGGAAGAATGTGCTTCAACGGCACTGGAATCGAGGTCTCAACATGATGCAAATCTTGCAACAAACACGAGCACTCAGGTTCACGGTCCAAAAACATTGACGTGCCACACAATGCTCCATCATCAAAATGTTCCAACAGATCTTCAAACAAGAAACATTGTCTCATGTTCTGCAAAGGTACAAGTTGTGTGAACTGCGCAATGAATGAACACAAGTGAGATGGTAAGACCTTCCATTGTGGATCATTCCAAAGCTTCCCTTCTCTATTGAAGGCATGCTGTGGTTCCAACATGTCAAAGTCTTCATCATGATTGTAATACACACGCAAGTTCTTGATTGAAGGATCACAACGACAGTAATTTGTCATGTCAAGGTTGAAACAACCAATGTGATACTTGATTCTGTCCTTCTGAAATTTCTTCCAAGCCAAAAACTGAGCAAATCCTGAATCAGGTGGTGCAATCACCAAGAAACCTTTTCCTCGGTCAGCTTGCCATTTCATCACATCAAGGCAAAACTTGAATACCGAGTATTTCCAGGAATTTGGTGAAGGATTTGTGATCAACACGTATTCAGGATCAAGCTTCTCAAGTTGTTTCCAAACTTGGTTTTGTTTCTTTTTGCTGTTGAAACTCCAACCATGCTTGTGGTCAATGGGTTCACCAACCTTCATGTTCAATCGTGCCATGTGCCAACTAAGACCAGTGTTGCTACTGAAAAGTTCCACAACATCACACTTGCCAGTTTGACAAAACCAGTGAGCTTGTTCACCTAAGTATGCTTCAGCATATTCAGCGATATCTGGTTCATAGTCATCTTCATCTTCAACTGCAAGTGGAACAGGTTCCGATGTGTCAAGTCCAGGAACAGCAACATCATGCCATTCATCATGGTCACGTCTCACCTTCGATTGATTAACACGCATGACTGCGTTGTCAACATGAACATTGACCATAGCACCTTCTTGAGAGATAACAGTACCTCTGATCCATCTTTCCTTCTTCCATGCCTTTGAAGCAATAGCATTAGCATTGACAGGGGAACTCCAAACGAAAACCTTGTCACCTGGTTTGTAAGGTCCATCTGATGGCATTGTTCGTTTGGCCATGTCATGTCTGAGGTCAGCAGCTTGTCTGGCTTCCTGATGTGCCCTCAGTGCTAACCTTTGCAACTCGAGTTGTGTTCTGTCTTCAGGTAAAGGGTCAACACTAAGTTGAGCAGGATCAGAAGTCTCAATATCCAGAAGATCTGGTGGTCTTCTACCAGTGGCAATTTCCAAAGGAGAATAACCACTAACAGTGAGTTGAGTGTTTCTGGCCCAAACAGTACGCTTCACAGCTTCTCTGATGGTGATTCCTTTGAACCTATCATCTTCAAGGTTCTTGGACATGATTTGCCATTGTCGTTTGAAAAGTCTGACAGCTGATTCAGCTCTGTTAGGCCATGGGGTTCTTGAACCACAGGGACATTCCTTGATACCATGAGTTCGGTAATAAGTCAGAAAGTCTTCTTGAAAGAAAGCTTCATCACCTACGATGGCTTTAGGCATACAATTGTGTTCATCACTCCACAACCTTAGAGCCTGAATGGTCTCCTTGTTGTTCAGTGAGTTTTGTGCCGTAGCCCAAAGTAAGTTGGTTGCACCATCAAGAACAAGCAACACCATGTACTTGTTCTTCCTCAACTGAATTTCAGCATGATCAACAAAGATAACATCTCCAAAGTTGGTGGATCGTATGCCTGAAATTCTGGCTCGCGGCGGTGGTGCAATGGAAGTACTACACACACGACACTTGTTGTACATCTCCTCATACTTCTGATAGACAGAGTCAGGAAGTCCTAACATGGAAGTCCTTCGTCTGAATTGAGTAGGAGACATGTGATAGTGTTTGATATGAAGCTTGTAAAGTTCCACACTATCCTCCAGTTTCCTGAGCATCTTTCTGTATGCTGGTGTCATGGCTTGCACTTCACTACCAGGCAGTGGAATCGAAACTCGCCTAGGCTCAAGAGCATCACTACCTAGTTTCTCAACTTGACTTTCTGAATCTTGCTTACCACGGTTGCGCGCAGGTGCAGAATGTTTTGGTTCAATGACTTGAGGTTCATCTGAATCAATTTTGTCCAAACCTAACTCCCTAGCTACCTTATCAAGCTCATCTTCTTCATCAAGCTTGGGATAGGAGACAACAACCTTCTTTCTTGATGAACCTGATTGAGAGTCATCGACAACTTGAGGTTTCTGCTTACCTACGTGTCTTTTGGCTGCAGGTGGACCTACCTCAATCTTTTTCGAGCCTGGTCCATTTGAAATCGGTTTGCCTTCCTCCTTCTTTAAGGAGCTTGGCTTCTTCTTCTGTACACCTGATGGCACTGAAGAGGCTGACTCAGGGTGAAAAAGATCATCAATGTTTCCACGAAAGGGCTTTGCACGATCAATGTCACTTCTGACAATGTCATCTGGGATCACGTAGTCCTCCTTGATCTTGTAGATGGTCTTGCCCTTCCAGAACTCTTCACTCTGTTCAGAAAACCTCTTCTTCTCAGTGCGCCAGTTGTCCTTGTGAAGAACCTTCTTCTTGCTCTTCTGGAATTCCATGTGGGTTTCTCTCTCATCAAGAAGTTGATCTTTTGGAATTGGAGTTTTCTCTGATCGAGTCATCTCATGTAAGTTCATTCTCTTGTCCTTGTGGTGCCTGATGAGTTCACGACGTAGTGGATCAACCTGCCAGTAGTCACCAGTCACCAAAGCTTCTCCTTCATGATCATCTTGTTTGACAGCAATCTGGCTGTACTCAAAGTGATCGTGTTGTGAATAGAAACTTTTGACTTGTGGAGTCTTGAAATGAACTTGGCTCATGTACCATGCTACATCTTGTAGGTCGAGAATGAGATGAGTACTAATGGCTGTCCTCAAAACCATTTTTCTCATGCCAATACGTGCACAGGACAAATAAGCCTTCTCTGGAGTAAGTTCAAATTGAAATCCAAGGTTTCTCATCTGTGGAAGTGACATCAACAATGGGACATCACCTTCTTCGACAATGTCGAATTCTGTAAACTGAGTGTTCCATCCATGATCATACATGAATATCACGAGCTTCTCAGTACATTTTGATTGTTGTGAGTTTGCAAAGAAGAATCTTGAACTTGTTGGCTGAATTTCATACCAGAGTCCACTGTTGGGATGTGAGTCAACATATCTGCAAAATGCTTCAACTGCTCGTCGAGAGCCCATAGCTCTTGTGCATCCAAGATCCAGAATACACACAGTTGGTGGTGCAGAATTCTCTGTGTGAAAAGCTAGTCCATTCTCACATGCCAGATCAGTTTGTACAGTATGAAATGAAAAAGCACTCTGCTGTGATGGTTCCTCTATCTCTGTAGAGCATCCATGTGAAAACAATGATGTGCCTTCTGCCAATGGCTTCCATGAAGCCTCACCTTCTTGAAGACCAACTTGCCTGGGCACTACAGCTGGACGTTGTTGTACACCTTGTCGTAGTGCACCAACTTCTCCAACCAGAACAGGGAATCTCTTCATTTCTCTCCTGTTTTGATGTGCTCTTGCATCACGTTGGTTCTGTCCTCCACGACGAGTACGTCGTTGTTCATCTTGTGCTGCATACGTGGATGTCAAAACATCAACACGTGCTGGCTCTGTCTCTGCAACATCAACACGTGCTGGTTCAGTTGTTCCAAATGAAAAGAAACCATGACCAGAACTTGAAGCTGCAGAAGAATAATGAGCTTGTTGAGTTGGTTGATTCTGTATGGCAGGAGCTGATGTGGTCTGAGGTTGAACATAGTTCGACTTGCCTTTTCCATCTCCTGGCTTTCCTCCTTTTCCATCATCATCCTTGCCTTTCTTGCCTTTCTTTCCTTTTCCTTTTCCTTTTCCTTTCTTCTGGAAGTATCCATACTCATCCATGTAGTACAGATCATCATAGGCCCAATAGCCTTCATTCCAGGTTTGATCATCGGCCCAATAGCCGTCATAGTTTTCATTCCATTCATCTTCTTGCCATTCATCTTCATAACCTTCTTCACTCACCATGTGAGCACGGCCTTTTCTTCTTCCTTTACCTCGGCCTTTTCCTTTTCTTGATCTGAAGAACCTTCGTCCTCCTCTGCCTTTTCCTTTTCCTTTTCTCTTTCCTTTACCTTTGCCTCGTCTGATGTATTTGCCTTGGAACCTTCTCTGATACCATGTGAAGTTGGCGTCATCATAAACCCAGAAAACATCTTCTAAAGCATCCAGGAATCCTTCTGCGCCGTCTTCTTCATCTTCGGCCCAATAGCCGTCGGTTCCTTCTAATTCACCTTCATCCAGTACGAGGAAAGATCTTCTCTGTGCCATGCCAGAGGGTTGCATCAATGGATTGTCAACTGCTGTTTTGGTAGTGCAAAACATTTCCAAAAACAGGTCACGTAGTTCTTGAATACTGTATCGATCGAGGGTTCGTCCACGATGTGTCATGATACTTGTGAGTGTGTTTCTCTGATCTTGACTCAGGTCAGCTAGACTTACAAAAATCAATGCTAGCAAATTTTCACCCAGTGGGAATGCTTGTCGCTGTGCTTCTCTACGATTTTCCTGAAATTGTCTGAATGCCGCTAGTGCCAGTTCATCTGTCCAAGGAACAGCTACATGGGGTGTTCCTGAGGCTGCTGCTACTTCAGCTCTCTCTTGTTGATCTCGTTCATGTTCTTGACGTCGTTGTTGAACAAACAGAATTGCTTCAGGACTAGTCACTGTTACTTCTGGAAGTAAATCCATCCAAGACTCAATAAGTCTATTGCCAGTGAGTTGAAATCTAGTCATCCACTTCTGAAGATCCATGGTTCCTCTGTTGAACTTCATGAACTGCATGAAACGGTATAAGAACACGTTCTGGGCACCTTTGATGAAATGAGGTCGTAGAAATCTTTTGAAATAAGCCACTCCTTCATAGGGATCCCTGAGTAATTCTCTATCCAATAGCCTCTTGTATTGTTGAGCATCTCCTTCCAGTCTGTTGCGCAATGCTGGACCACGTTTCTCTGGTTCTAACTCCGTAATGTCACACCAGTCATCAATTGCATCCTCAAAAGCAAAGAAGCTGGTTCGCCCATCATAGGCTGGAGCAACCTTTGTGGTCATCTGTTGCGTCATATGAATGTGTTTGCTGGGGTGCTCTTCTCATTGCATAAGAGTCATATTGGTTCCATTCATTTGCATCGACAATGTCGAAGTCATCATCATCATAGCCATGGCTTGCCATTTCTTGGGCTCTACCTGGAGCTCACCCTCAATGAGGGATCACAGCTCCGCTACCACTTGAAGAGGGGCCCTAGCGTCTACTTCAAGATCAGCTAAGGCGTCTTCCCCAATGACAGCACTCTTTTACTCTCAGCCTGTTGCCGGTCAGTGCTTGTCTACAGGGTTACTCTATATACCTCTTGAGCCTTGAAGGGCGCATATAAATGTGCTCAATACTCATGCATGTACCTATGTAGGTATTAGGTCGAAACAAAAACAAGGGCGCAGCGCCTCCCCCCCAAAGCAGATTGGAAACACCTATTTTCACATGCAAGGTGCTGGCTTGAATGTGATACTCAAGGTGTATAGACTACACGACATGCACCCTGGAAACATGTGGAATACAGTATATATACTTGTAGATACATACTCATTTATATATATATATACAGTTATATGTATATACATATGAATGTGTATATATATATATAAGTACATAAATATATATATATATTAATATGTAAATATAAATATTTAAATATAAATACATAAATATATATATATAAGTGTATATATACATGCATAAATATAAGTATATGTATATATTTACATATTTCTATATGTAAGTATATATATATATTTGAATTTGAACATAAATAGAAATACTATGTATATAAAAATATAAACAGAAAATATAAATAATATAAATATATTTAAATATAAATATATAAGTGTGTATATAAATGCATATATATATGTATATATACATATACATAAATAACAGTACGCAACTGCTACGGTGATGCCTGCATGTAATTTGAATGATCTCTTCTGCATGTAATATTACATCATTATTTCTTTCCTTTCTTGTTTCCTTCCTTTCTCGTCTCCGTCCTTTCTTCCTTCTTTTCTTTCTTCCTTCCTTTCTTCTTTGGTTCCTTTTTCTTTCTTCCTTTCTTGTTTCCTTCCTTTCTTGTTTCCTTCCTTTCTTCCTTCCTTTCTTCCTTTCTTCCTTCCTTCCTTTCCGTCTTCCTTCCTGTCTTCTTTCCTTCCTGTCTTTCTTCTTTTCTTCCTTTCTTTCCTTTCTTTCCTTGCTTCCTTCCTTCCTTTCTTCCTTTCTTTCTTCCTTTCTTCCTTTCTTCCTTCCTTTCTTCCTTTCTTCCTTCCTTCCTTTCTGTCTTCCTTCCTTCCTTTCCTTCCTGTCTTTCTTCTTTTCTTCCTTTCTTTCCTTGCTTCCTTCCTTCCTTCCTTTCTTCCTTTCTTCCTTTCTTCCTTCCTTTCGTCCTTTATTTTTTTTTGATGCATTTTTATTTTTTTTGATGCATGTTTATTTTTTTTTGATGCATTTTTTTTTGATGCCTACGCCGCTGAATAATACCTAGGTGTATTATATCATAAAATATCAAGAAATTGCACATCATAATAGGATAATAATGGAATAGCAACATCATATAAACATCTATCATATTATAACAAAAATAAAAATAAAAGGAATAAATTATTTTCCTGATAAGTGATCTTAATATTATTGTTCATCTTATTATTATAACATAATTATAACCATGATTATGAACAATATGAAGATCATGGTTTCACTGCTGATTCTCCTAGGCCTCCCATTGGTGGGACTTTTTTCATGCTGAGATTGTCCCACTTTGCAGCTCCTTGGAGAGTACGGCGGCATCCTGGCACGGTTTCCAAGCCGAGTGGCTAAAGCAACATCTGGCGCTTCCAACACACGAGACTATAGATGTCAATGGTATTCTGGTTGGTGGTTGACCCATGTTGACCCACCCCGAAAAATGATGGAGTGAGTTCGTCAGTTGGGATGATGACATTCCCAACCGAATGGAAAAATAACAGCCATGTTCCAAAGCACCAACCAGTTATGATTTTAGATTTGTGATTTACACATTCCCCATCTACGTACAGTTTTCTTGGATTTCCATCGCTTTCGAAAGATGGCCAAGTCTCAACCAGCTTGGGGAGCTCCATCGGTCTGTTTGCTGATACGAAACAACTCTCGAGATCTGAAAGCGGCCAAGAAATCCAGCCTCAAATCCTTCCGAAAGTCGCTTTGATTTAAAAAAAAACACATCAACCATCATCTACCAACATTAACCAACCACCCACCTGCCGCAGCGGTCCGTGACCTGCGCCAGGTAGGCGGCCACTCGGGAGGTCCGTTGAACTTCCGCTTCCAAGTCAGTGATCGGCTGCTGGGTGGCGCCGGACACCTCTGTCGCAATGGTGGTATATACTATTACTGTATTGTAATGACTATAATTACTGTATCATATCACTATATACATATATATATATATATAGTGATGTTTGTAAAAAAAAATGGAATTATAAAATATATATATATATATAAACACTCACGCCACTCCTTTTTTGCATTGCAGACCAAAGTTGTTACATATTAAACAATTGAAAACCGAAATAATCTAGAAGTGTCTTTCAGCGGGGCCCCGATATCCCTTCCCCAGCCAAACCTAAGGGAAGACATATCCCCCACCTGCCCCCCAGGACTCCGCCAAACCGGAGTGACCCTGAGCCTCGAGCAGATTGACACTTAAAATAAAAAATGTTGGTCCCCCCCCAAATTCATCAACACATTTTTCCACCTTTTTCCCCCGAAATTCTTTCTGGGGGGGGGGGGGTGGACCTTAAGCCAACAGCTATGTTATACAAACAGGAATGGCTTCATGTTTAATCTCGAATGTCGTAAGATCAAACACTCACGCCACTCCTTTTTTGCATTGCAGACCAAAGTTGTTACATATTAAACAATTGAAAACCGAAATAATCTAGAAGTGTCTTTCAGCGGGGCCCCGATATCCCTTCCCCAGCCAAACCTAAGGGAAGACATATCCCCCACCTGCCCCCCAGGACTCCGCCAAACCGGAGTGACCCTGAGCCTCGAGCAGATTGACACTTAAAATAAAAAATGTTGGTCCCCCCCCAAATTCATCAACACATTTTTCCACCTTTTTCCCCCGAAATTCTTTCTTTCCACGTCCCCCAGTTCTTCTCTTCTTTTGAAGAGATTGCTCAAGCTTTGGCGGACCTTGTAAGTAATTCGTAAGGACAGTGTGAAACGGTTGAAGCAACTTTTGGGGAATTTTCAGATCAGCTAACATGGCTAGGCCTGAATTCAAATAAATTTTTGCAGTTTTAACTGCAGTCCATCGTCCCAAGATGAGAACACGATCCAGGGATCCACACTTGACAAACAGGGATGTAGCACCTCCCCTTCTGAGTGAGTAGGGTCTGAAACCCCATTCTGAAATTTTTAGCCCCTGCAGACATTCATTAAACAATTGGCGCCACACATGTGGCTTTGCAGTTAAATAAGTGTGAGCAGGGACTTGTTGTTTCCAAAACCAAAGTAGTTTCAAAACACTCAACTCAGTAAGGGTCACACTTTCAGCAGCCCCCTGGCGTTTGCCAGATTTGGTGAGCCCCAAACTAATCACTGCAGGTTGGGAGTTGGAGGTCATGTGTATATTCCAGGCTTGCAGGTCCAGCAACTCCCCTGTGCGCAGCAACGTGTAAAATCCCACCAGTAAGGACAATCCAAAAGAAAAATGCTGATTGAAGACAGCCCACCCTACCACGGCTTTAAGGATCCCCTCAGTGAGAGGAGGGGCTCGGTTGGGAAGCTCGTTAGCAGTCCAGGTTTTCATCAATCTCCAGGAGGTCTGGAGATGCCCTTTCAGATGAGGGTCAAGATCTTGTAACCCAGCCAGCAAATTGCTTGCCACAGAGCGTCCTTCTCCCTCTGACCACAGGTGCTCGATGTAGTCACTAACCACGGCATCCAAGCTATCCCTGCGCTTTGGGAGCGATATGCCCTCCCTTTGCAGGTGATCATAGAACTGGTTGAGACTGGCTTGATAGCGCTGTTTGGTCACAGGTTGCACCGTCAATGATTTTAAGGTACCCAGGGTCTTGCGGACTTTTTTCCTATCTTCCTTTGTGCGGCCTTCAGCTACTTTTGCGGCTTTTTTAACCATTTCTTTTTGACCCCTCTGCGCGAGGGGCGATCCGCAGGGTTCTGGTGGGTATCTACGTACCCACAGGAGAGTTGAAGACCGCTTGATAGAAGATAGGCACTAATCCGCATAAGGGTGCGACGCATTTTTCGCGAAGAAGAGCGTCCGCGGGAGAGAGCGTGCAAAACAACAAGAGAATCAACCAGGTGCACACAACGCACATCACATTCTCTAAGCTGTTCAACCCTGTATTTGACCGTAGTCAAAACTGCCCTGAGTTCCAAAACATTGATGTGCTCGGGGGCGCCTGACCACTGCCACGACGCAACGGTTTTCCACCTCCAAAGCCTAGCAGGCACACTTGCACGGAGCCTATGAAACTTTGCCGGAGCATCTGTTGAACCTTGCAGCAGGATATCCTCACCTTTCAAGGAGACCAGAGAACAAAGGCGTTGAACCAGCTCTACGCTACAAGGGGCGCTCGCAGTACTACAGCTAATGGGGGGCCGCAGGAGAAGACTTTGCAGAGAACGACCCCAACCTGGAGTTAGCCTATTCACCACCTCTTGAACGCTTGTCGGTTCAACCAGCCCTAAAGGTTGCAGCAGCTTCACCAGCAGCCACGCCACAACAGGCACACACCATGAGTTGCCCAGCAAGCTCAGCCGGCAGTCCGTATGTTTTTCTGTTCCATGGTCCTTTTTGGGCAGGCACTGGATAGTGTATCCTAGGGGAAAACCCATGATGACCTCCCGCTCAGACACGCTTGGGATTCTAAAATCCCCTCGCGCATTTGACACGCAGTTTTCATCTTTGTACTGGTACGGGGGGAACCTATGACGATCGCTCCGCCAGCGCTCGAGCTCATGCCCCTTGCACGATTTGATGCCTGCCGGTCTCTTCAAGGGTGTCGAGCTTGGACGTGACGTAGTGAAAGTTGGCAGCCGCTGTCGCTCAGCTAGCGACCATCCTGTCTCCAGAAACATCTGGGAGTCCACCACGGCTTCCAGCTGGACCTCCCCTTGGATTGGGAGCCGCCCGTCACTCCCATAGCCCAAAGCGACTCCTTCTCCTGCTTGAAGCTCCCAGCTGATCCAGTAGAGCCGGGGCCGATGGCACAAAGCCACGCCATCGGCATCAATGAACCACGGCCTGTCCTCGAAGCTCTGGTTCATAGTTTCACAATCTTTGGCATCCATGGAAGCAACGCTCTCAGTCAGGGTGTGCACCTGGGCCCAGGGAAATGCCTTTCTGATCAAAGCGGTCACCCGAGGCACGTGCACGAAAAGATTGCTCCTCAAGTCTCTGAGGGCGCCTTTTCTGTCACAATTCAAGCCAGACACCCCCTGGCATGGGGGGCCAGCTCCCACGATGACTAGTCCCACGGATGGAAAGCGCATTGCCCATCTGCTGACCATCTCCGCGTCAATTAGGCAAACATCCTCCACTTGAAAAAAATCAGGGAACAAGCTTTCGACTACTCTCTGAGCCTCGCTGGACTTCTCTACTGAGACGTGACCCACCACAGGAACCTCCAAGCAATCCAGGGCTACCCGAAGGGCAGCAATGCCATCGAAGAGCCCCACACTGAGAACTTGGGAGAAATCGTGCCTTTCAGGCAGCTCCCCTCGTACCAAGCTGGTACTCGCGGCGCGCCCATAGGGGGTCAAAGCACGGGAGAGGACCACTCCCCCACCTGTGGTAGACGCATCGCTGGCCGTAACCAACTCCCCAAACCCCGAACGCAGGTTCATGAAAGAAAGAGGTATCAGACCTATGAAACGAGCTAGTTCAGCCACTACAGCAGGTGTCAGCCGCCGTCTTTGCTTAGCTTGTTGGGGGCCCACCTCAGTGATACTCCTCCAAATTTGATTTAGCCCCGCCAACAATGGTCGCCTGAACATAGCCACGTAGACAAACCCCCCTCCAATGACCTGTAATTCTCTTTGGGTTGCAGTGCCTCGCTCCAACAGCTCTATAGCTAAGGCAATGTAGCGGGCCACTTTGGATGGCTTCGCTGTTACAGTGCCTTTGACCCCATCAATCCAAGCCCCTTGCACTTCTGCCCTCAGCTCTTGCTGGGTGGATTTTTTGGGATGTCTTGGGAGGCCTTCCCTTTCATAAGCCTCCCTTAGGGCAGTGGCTACTCGAGAAGGGCTCCCCTCCAGGACTTCTGACAGATTCTTGTTGACTTTCTGCAGTTCGTCGAAGTTGTCAAGATAAACTCTAAAGAGGTGTGGGTGTACACTAAAGGGTCTATCTCTCCTAAGCTCCTGAGCCCCACTAAGAGGGGGTTGCAGGCTTCCCATGCATTGCCTCACAACTCTCCTATGGATGTGTTGTGCCAGGGCAACGCTGTTAATCCATCCCATTGGCAATACAGTGGCCACCAAATACCCCTCTTCATCCCCAAAATCTGAAGGCACCAGCGATCGGGGTGCAGGCTTAGCAAACCCGAAAAATCTCCACCAAGCCTCCGGAATCGCGAATAAATAGAAGAAGCATCTGATGTCCTCAGAGGAGATGCAAAGGTTTTCACTGGGGTCTAAGAACATGGTGCCCAGGTTTGTGACCATAGGAAGGGTGCTAGTATCACCTACCATTGGAGAACATAGGGCGTTGGCCGGCTTCAAGTTCATAATCAATCGACACACCTCCAGTGTTCCAATGAACTCCTGCTTGCTTACAGAAAAAAGGCCATTGAGCAAAGGCTTCCCCCCCACGTGGAACAGTGAAGATCTACGCAATACCCGACAAAGACCCCTCGCCACAAGGCCATGAGCGACTGTACTCCAATGGGCATCCGACACCATCACTTTAGGGGGCTTTGCAATGGAATCCGGGGGAGAAGCAATCATGAACTCTTCGAGGTGATCGATATAATATTTGACCCCCCCATCAACAAAGTCCCGAATGTCAAGCTGTCCAACTTCACTTGGGAGAGAAGCTTCCACTTCCTCCCATACCACTGGTCTAGCTACATGAACTTCATCACCCACATAGTCCAGTTGTTTGCAACTAAAGAAATCAGTGAAACTCATAGGGGGTAACAACTCCTCCAACAACCCTGAATCATGCACTACTGCTGCCAGCCTTTTTGCAACCCGAAAGGAGGTCGGGCCACCTCGTCCTGTGCCGCCTCCCCCATACAAATGGTTGAGGCTTCCCAAAAGAGCCACGAAAAACTGTCCTCGAGGGCCTGAGCCAATTAAAGATCCTGGGGCACAGATAGGGAAAAGTTTACTCCTATCGGCCATGGGCTCTGGTCTGCAATGAAACATTTCACATAACTTCAGGACCTCATTGACCAGTCCCCCGACGTCTGCCACTCGCGCTGGCTGCAAAAGTCCACGGCGCCATTTCAGGACACCTTCATGCAAAAGCCGGTGAAACTCTTGGGAGCTGCCAGACCCTTTAGCCTGCTCGCTCCCCTCAGCCTCCAACGCCGCTGCCTCAGCATTGGAAACCAACTCCTCTATATCATGCATAGTGATACCGCTGCCAATCTCTGCGCCGCCCATGCCACCACTCAAGCTGCCTCTGCCTTTCTGCGCTGCATCTGCACCAACGCTCGCCGCCTCAGCACTAAAGGAGAAATCAGGAAGGAGCACTGTCTCCACTGCAAATTGGGAGTTCGGCATAGGACTGTGGGTGCCTTTGGGATGGTGACTGTTCGACATGGGTGCTACTTTTTCTCCTTCTGCCATGTCTTTCCGTCGTCCCTTCTATCCGATCCTTTGCCCTTTGCGCTTTCGTCACCTTTCCCTTTGTTAGCACCTTTCCAGTCCTTGCCCTTTCTACTCCCCTTGCCTCCGCCCAGCGCCTCTGTAGATCTTGTCCCGGAAGGTCTGGCTGTCAACGACCTCAATCTTTCTTCTTCCCGCGCTCTTTTGGCTGCTTCCACTGTTTCGGCCTCCTCTGCCATCGTGCCGCCATCGCTCCTTACCAACTCCATTTGTCTGGAGACCGTCCAGTGGTTGCCACGGGAGGAAGATTCAAGGCTCTTCAAGCGTTGTGCCATAAGATCACACGCTCCAGCCACATGGCCTTGCAACATCATGTCCAAGGTCTGAGCGACCGTAAGAGCTTCTTGTGCCATTGGGGGAGACATATGCCCCATCAAGCACTGACGAGCATAATGAGTAAAGACCGGGTCCACCTTCTTCCGGTCCAACCCCCAAACTGTCCCAGCCGCGGTTAGAAGATGTTGCTTAGCCTCTGTAGCCGCTGAACAGGCTAAAGCGCCTGGAAAGCGCTTCCAGATTGTTCCCAGCTTCCGCTCATTGTCAAAGAGCCCAACTGAGGCGACAGGCCCGCTTGACACCGTCTCGCTGCTGCTGCTCCTCGAAGCTGATGAACTCGACTTGCTCTTCTTCTTTTTGCTCTTTTTGGATCTCCCAACCTTCCTTGCCTTCTTCAAAAACTTTCTCCTCTGTCGGGCTTCGGGATCCAGACCTGTCTTCTCGAACAGGAGCTTGGGAGATTTCTGCCCTATCTCCCATTCATCCTCACTTTCTGAACGCCTCCTCTTCCTCTGGGAGTCTTCTTCCTCCCGTCTCTTCTGCTTCTTATCAGCCTTCTTGACCTTCTCAGCCGCCTTGGGAGGCTTATCGTCTCCCCTCTCCCTTTCTTGCTTCCTCCTGGTCTCATCAGCTCTCAACGCCTCCAACTCATCGGCTTCACCTGCGGGAGCTCCCACTGATAGCAGGTTGGTGAACCATGGGTCTTTTCCCTGATCCACCTTGATAAAGCTCCTGCCATGCACTAGGAACTCATCTGTCAAGGCCCCCAGGCAATCCTCTTGGCACAGGTGAACTGTGAGCTGACGCTTGGGACGCCCGCTGAGCAAGCGCAACAAGGCATCATCTTGTGTGCCTGAGGCTTCAAACGTGCCCATGGGCTGTCCATCTTCCAGCCCGAGGTTGGTGAACTTCCCCACCAACTCAACCTCCCTGCCATAGTACCTGGCCTTTTTCAAATGAACGTAGCCCAGAGACCCGAGATCGCCCAGCCCTAGGCTGAGGCACTTCTTCTCTTCCTCTGCAGGCGGTTCAACTCGGGCTGCCGGGCGCCTAAGCCGTCCCACTCGAGCAGCCGGACGCCTCCCCACTACCTTCGGCGGCATCCTCCTCTGTCGTGCCTCCGGTCTCTTCTGCGATTGAACCGCTCTTGCTTGGCTCGGCGCACAATGCCTTTCGATTTCCCTACACTCCACCTCGCGTGGGAAGAGTAGGGTATCGGCCCTTGCCAACCAGGACCTTGAGCCCTCCCACTGCCACTGCTCCTGGCAGGAGGGGGATGGTCAGGTTCACGAGGAACCCTGCGATCCTCTCTTCTTGGCGGAGGGCCAGCTGGCTCCGGCGGCCTCTCTGGACGAGACTTCTTCTCCTTTCCCGGAGCTGACCTGGGAGTAACACTGGACTCCCTTCTTCTCCTTTCCCGCGAACGATCCGACCTATGGTCTCGGGATCCTCTGGCTCTCTCCCCGGAAGTCCTTCTCCGCGATCGCGACCTCCTGTGCTGCCTCCTTCGGCTTCTGCTGGCGTCTCTTCTCTTCCTTGATTCCTCCTTGGCTTCACTTCGCTTAGCTTCTCCTTCTTTCTCTTCTTCCTTGGGCGGCTTGGCCTTGATCTCCGCTTCAAGCTTCACCTGTTGTGCTCCGGCGGCGGGCACTCGTGGGGCAGCAGGGCAACTCTTCGGATAGATTCCGAGGTTGACTTCCTCGGGTGTCCTTTCAGCGCAATCTGAGGCAACAGGTTGGGAGGTGGGCGCAACACTCTCCCCTGGCTCGGTGGCAGCGACTTTCTTGGCAGCTTGGGAGGCTAGGGCAGCTTCCTCCCGTGGCGCAGGTGCAGCTGCTTTGCACTCAGCCGCAGCTCCAGGTGGCCCGTTGGCAGGAGTGGCAGTCCCCCCACCAGGCGCAGCACCAGGAGCAGGTATGGGAGCGGCTAGGCTCCCTTCACGCCACCCTCGGCGCGCTAGTTCGTCTCGGGCCTCAGCCTCAACCACCCTGAGCCGAGTGGCAACACCGTCCACAAAGAACGGAAGGCCGGTGCCCTGATCTAACAGCGAAAGTATGCGGGCAACACACCGGCACACGGCGCACTCACAATTGATTGCCGCGTGCCCCCCCATATAAACCTTAAGCCAACAGCTATGTTATACAAACAGGAATGGCTTCATGTTTAATCTCGAATGTCGTAAGATCATACATGCACACACACACAGACACACACATGGCCCTGCGGTTGCAAGTACACCAGTAAACTTATTTTCTGTATCTGCACATTTCATTGTTAAATCCTCGTGTTTTCCCACAAATCATTGTATTGGGTTGCAGTCCCAAATGTATGTGCCTACAAAAAATGTATAAAAATGTCATATCTTGGTAATCTCAAAGATCAAACAAATAGAACAATATACACTCTTATGTTTGTTTATGACTGTAAGAAAAAAAAACTTTCTTGGGGGTGCAGTTCCACTTACAATTACATGATGTATACTTATAATAGTTAGAAGGGTTATATTCCCAAGTTGTGATACTTGTGGAGGTTAGAATCATAACCATACCCAATACATCCCAATACCCATTTTTCACTGAGCGTTTCGCCGAGATTTCCTCTGAAGGCATGGATTGTCCGCGCTCCTTGGTAGGAAAGGCACCCGGAACCAACAGAAGAATGATGGATTTAATCATAAGAACAAGCCATTTAATAATCTTTAACATCTTTAACCATCAAAATAGGATTGAAGCAAGAAGTATAAAAAAACACTTCAACTGGCAAATTGGGTAAGATCTCCCGAAACATCGAGTTTCAAGCTGGGAAGCCATCCATTAGAAGGTGAATTTTTTTAGGCCTCACCCCAAGCCCTGGAACCCAAGTGGGGAACGTCCCTGTCGCTACCATTTTGCTGCATTTTTGCTACGGGTGCCGCTCCAAAACAAATCCAAGGTGGTTGACAGCCCGCAGTGATTGTTGGAGGGGGGAAGCTGCCTAGCTCCCCACTCGGTTGCCTAAAAAAAACAACATGGTCAGTGAGTTTTTGCCGAAATTCTCCACGCCCTCTTACCACCATCTTTTCGGAGTCTTCCCCTCATCTTTGGACCCACCAAAACCGAAGCATTGCAATTTGCCAAGTGTCAGCAACCAC
This sequence comes from Cladocopium goreaui, assembly GCA_947184155.2. Taxonomy (NCBI): domain Eukaryota; class Dinophyceae; order Suessiales; family Symbiodiniaceae; genus Cladocopium; species Cladocopium goreaui. The sequence goes on along the minus strand of CAMXCT020000164.1, from coordinate 167,344 downwards.
TCCAAAGCCCCCTGCAGGCGCCGCAGCTGCTGCCTGGGGAATAGAAAGATATAGAAAGGGGTCAAAAGCCCCTGAACAGCAAAAATACTCCATTGGTTTTGACGCATCCCTACATTGACCAACCAACATGGGGATGTTTAATGTATTGAACACCTATACTGAACATATATAGAAATCAAGGGGAAAAAAGTGCAAAGGCCATCGTTCAGAACGGTGGCGTTGCCGCTTCCAGGTTGCTTAGAGTATGTTAGAGTCATATGGCTATGGATCAATACCTATAAGTACCATTTTTAGGGTGATGAACATCCATTTACCAGCTATTTTGATGTTCACCAGGGGTACAAGGTTTTGACACACTGCCATATGGAAGAATTGATAAGCTGTGGCCATGCTTCTCACTGGGGCTAGACTCTCATTGGAGAAGAGAAAGCCCCTAATTATAGGACTAGAATGGTTTGAACAAGTACTGGATTGGTTCTCCCTATGAAACCCCAAATTATACTGGGCAGGGATGGAGCCTGCGTGCACATAAAAACAATGTGCGTAGCAATTCTTGGGCTCCGGGATGAAAAAGAAATAGAAAATCTACCAGGTCAGCCTGCCTATGGGGTTTCACATTGATTCAGTTTTCAACCATCCCGTTTTCGTGCACCAACTTGTAAACAAACTTGGCTGCAAGCCAAGTTCCACGGAAATGGATGATTTTGTTGACCTACGTCACGAACTGACATCTCTCAAAAGTCGATTTATTGATTTATTTATTACATCCCTAGATGGAATGAACGGCCCATTTTGATCAGCGATGATTTCAAGATTCATCGCAGGACCCAAAGATCAACTGGGTCCAGGCACCAAAATGTTGCTTGAAGGAGCCAAGTCCTGGCGATGTTTGACGGCAGCTGCACTCGGATGATCTGAATTTGGGAGTGATGAGCTGCCAATCCTGATTGGGCTATGAATAAGATATCACCCACCAAAGATCTCCAAATATATCCAGACATATACAAAGATTTCCCAAGATATGAAAATACATAGAAAATCGATCTAAATACATCTAAAGATATCCAAATATCCCTTTCACCCATGGTAATCCACTTGTTCCGATGGATCTTCGTTAAGCAAGTCCTGATATCGCGTTAAGATGGGCTCTTCGCCTGCGGCACGGGATGAATTTGGCATCAGAATGCACTAAGTGTGACCAGTGTGACCAGTTCAGGTCTGAAGGCACCTTGAAAAAATGTGATCAATCAATATACCCTCTGGTAATGACTAACAGTTTGCTATTGAAAATATGGTGATTTAGTTCGTGGATTTACCCATTGATAGCATGGTGGATCTTTCCAAGTCGTTCTGTAAACGTTTACCATTTCGGGTAAATCATGGTAAATCAAGGATCAATTTGCGCTTAAAGTACGTATGATGGATACAAAAAGTACCCTCTGGTAAACTAACATAACTATGGAAAATCACCATTTTCAATGGATAAATCCACTATAAATGGCCATGTTCAATAGCTATGTTAAATTGCCAGAGGGTACATCTCAGTAGCATCCAGTGTGTCCTGCAAAAATCCCAATCTAAGCCTCGGGTAGATGTCGTAGCATGGCACATTTTGGTTTCGGGGGGCCACCGGATAAACGTCCATTCCCCGAGTTCACGAAGTTCACCCTTAATCTGTTTAGAAATATATATATATATATACCATGGAAAATGGCCCATTTATAGTGGATATTTACCTATTAAAAATGGTGATTTTCCATGGCTATGTTAAATAACCAGAGGGTATATATATATATATATATATGGCTATGGATCAATACCTATGAAAATACCATTTTTAGGGGGTTATTCACATCCATTTTAACCCAGCTATTTTGATGTGAACAGAAGGGGTACTATTGGTTTTGACACACTGCCATATATATATATATATATAGCCTCCAGTAAATTAACACAGACCCTGGCAGAAAACGGGGTTGGAAGATGATTTTCTACTGAAAATGGGTTGTGTTCAGGGTCTATGTCAATTGAACAGATGGTAAATATGGGTGAATAAACATGTGTCCCACGTTTTTCCCTTGGAAGAGAAAGCTCAGAATCGCCCCTACTGAGTTGTCCACAAACCCACGATGAGGCGCACAGCGGCACCTGCTACCATGAACAGCCCTGAGAGGAAGGCAGCACACCAAAGCTGCTGCATTCTCCTGTCATGCAGAGCTGCCTGGGGGTTTCAATTCATCATTGTCGCACTCAAAGATTCACCATCATGTCAAGTTTTAGCTGGGTATCATGAACTTCCATCTTTCCCTATTGATTGGAAAAAGATGTGTGAAAAGAAAAACCCACCCAAGCAAAAGTTCATCCACACATTCACACGTTGGGGAAGATGTGTGATCGATGGGGGTAGTCACAATCACACTGCGTTCATAAAGTGGGTACAACTCCATGATACTGCAGCCCAACAACTTGATGATGCAACATGATTTTCTACATGATTTTCTACATGATTTTCTACATGATGCAGCAAAAATTCGGGTACATGAGTACATGGGTACTACTATGTAGCTTATGAACCACCAAGTCATCCACGTTTTGCCCCTACTGGCGCTCCTGTGTAGCGGCACACTTTCGTCAGCGAATTAAGGGCAATTCACCTCACAAACACGGGACCAAAACAGACGAAAACTGGCTGCGCTCATCTGACGGAATATTTTGATGGGTCATCTGATGGGCTGTGGAAATCTGAGAGAAACTCAGAAGAACCCTTCAAATTTTCATGCCGTTTGACGGAATAATTTGGAATAATACTACATTCCTCACCTATTCGACAATCAACAAGACATATAACCAAACCTAAGGGGTTCGCAGGTTAGCATTGCTGGGCAACCTGTCAAGAGCTCGGGTCTCCTTTGTCTCAATTGGGTCCCTGGTGAAAACGCCCTTGCAGCCACAAGCACAAAGGAATGTACGCTGAAAAAGGATCAGTATCGAATCATAGAGCTGTTGGCTTGAGCCCAAACGGTGGCGAAGTCACCATCTCGTACTGGGCATCATGCTTGGGAAATCCCACAGCCACCTTCAGTAGAAACGATGGTGGCAGCTTAAATACTGCGTGATTTTTCAAAAGGAAGTGCACATCTCTCCACGTTTCCATCGAATTGGTCACGTATTTCATCGTATTTCTCCAGGAACGGAAACGGAATGGCGGTTTACTGCAGTGTCATGCTTCCATTCCCATCATTCACAGCTGTCATTTTCCAGGCCATTGGATCTCTGCGGGACAGGCCAACAGGCCATGCCATGACTATTTACATCGCACCACTGGCAGATTCAACCGTCAAAGTTCTGTCTGCAATCTTTGAGCCCATTGGATGGTTTAAGAAAAAAAGGTCATATGATGTCACTGCTATTAGCAGTGTTGTTCTTCAGAAATATCTTTTTTTCTGCATCCAGAGCCCAGTTTGAGACCATTAAATGAAATAAATGGTTTTCTATCCGGAAAATCACCGTTTTTGATGACCATGAGATCATTTGAGGATGATTGCCACGATCCTGACCCTCTTTTTGAGTGAGGTTCCGACATGAGGTCATTATATTATAAATTAGTATAATTTATCCAAGTATGATATTATATAGTGATACTGGTGATACAATACATGTATACAATACAATATAATATATATATATATATTATACATTTATATACATACCATTACATACCCATCATAGAAACTTTTTGTTGAATCCAGGACTTCCCCCCGCACTGGCTGTCACAGGATCACTGCGGAGGTCAGGCACAAGGTACCAAAGGCTGCGGCCCAGAGAGGCAGCGAGTTTTCCGATCTTCTGCCGTCCTGGGGAGGAAAATCCCCTGGAAAGTCCACTGGAAAGGTCCGAAAACCCATGGCTTTTCTGAAGAGATTTAGGGGATGGTCCTGGAAAATTGTGGAAGAAATTCTGGGACACCTGAAATTGAGGCTACAGATGGCTACAGCCCACCTTCTATGATCTTTCAAGGGGCTTATTGACTAGTGGAAGAAGCAAATGAATGCAAATGACTGAAAGCACCAGAATACCGAAACGGTTCATGTTGGGTAGAGTCCTCTTCTACACCTTCTATCCCCCCAATAACCCCCTGCCCCTGTGAGGGAAGCCTCCTTTGGGCGAAAGGCATCTACTGACAACTGTGTCTGAACCTCGGTGTCCAGGCAGGAAGCTTTTCAGAGTCGGAGGCCAAAGGGGTTCTTTTTGCCTCGGCACCCTCTCCAGAAACTACAGAAAACCAAGGCGGTAAACAATGTCTCTGTAGCCTAAGCTGTCTGGTGCATAGAATTCAACTGAAACCTGAAGTGATAAGCTGTATCTATTCAATTGCCATACAATTTAAAGCCAATCTCTTGTCACATAGGGGTAACCCCCCTCTAAACCTAACCTGTCTAGTGCTAATATATCTAAAATTTTCTAAATATTATATATATATATATATATTAATATGGTTTTCCAGTTGTTCATGGTTTTCCAATCTCCCAACCGCAATCCTCATGGATTTTTCCGCCCAAAATCAATTCCACTGGAGCGGGTGTCCCAACTCTGAGCTGCTGCAAGAGCTCTTGACCCCGCTCCAGTGTGGCCTGCGGTGCATCAAGGTGCACCCTGCGGTGCACCAAGATATGTGGACCTGGAATGAGACATCACTCTTCCATCTATAAACGAATTCACCACATGGATCAGTTGCTGCCAGGATTGGAGGAATGGATGGTTGACAGCTGATATTGATGATCAGAATGATCCAAAATGACCAGCTCCCGACAAAAAAAAAGGACCCTCAACCACCGGCCCGGCCGGTTTCGCTCAACCACCCCATTCCGGAGCTTCAACGGAACCTCCCAAGGCGATTTGGTGATCCACCTGGCCGCTGTTCAGATGTCACCGAATCAAAATCCAGGAATTTGACCCAAATGTTGAATCAATGTTTAATTACTGTTTGTACAGTATATGTTTATATAAGGAACATGCTGATAAGCCATTGTTAGGGTGAGTATAATCATGATGCAATGATTGGGATGAAACTCCAAGACGTTGAATTAGTTGTGGCGAATCAATTCATCATGGTGCTTCCAATTCCGATTAGTCATAGCCAAGCTCATATACGGTCATATATACGGTACAAACCACAAAAACAGTTTCTGGCGGACATGAAATAGTAACAGTGTCCTCCATTTATCTGGGTAAATTATTTTTTTTCACTAACCTGAATTAAGGCCATTTGGGGATGATTCCCCTTATTAACCATGATTCCCAGTGAGGTCGTAGTGAGGTCGTTATAATTTACCCAGATTTATAGCTACAAAATTCTAAAAATAAAAATGAATCGATGGTCACCTACCCAACAAAGGCTGTTTTTCAGTTGTGATGAAGTCTTTGCATGATTGCATGCTGAATATGATCCAAACGGAAGATCAAACAAATGTGATACCCTCTGGTAAACTAACATAACTATGGAAAATCACCATTTTTAATGGGAAAATCCACTATAAATGGCCATTTTCAATAGCTATGTTAGTTTACCAGAGGGTATGAATTCAATTTTGCATCTGATTAACAATTTCACTTTTGAATTTTCGGAATGGAAAATGCCAATCAAAATTTCGGAATGTTCGCACCCAGGCTCGTGAATCAAACACAATTTAGATCTCGAAAGTAGATTTTCGACTTGGACGAAGTGAAGCAGTCACAGCAATCCTGTTCGTATCTGTTCATACAGTGAAAAACAAGTTGTTCATTTGTCCATCTGTTCAGCGCGCGTTCAATCGTCATGGAAAACGTGTTTCTGAAACGGACGTGACGTTTGAATCCATTGATGCCATGCCTATTGATTTCTTGTATGCTGTCCTCAACAAAGTGAAGAATCCATCACCACTGAAACCACGCTAGCATGATTTGGGGACTCTCGCAGTTCATAAGATTCGAACACTTCAGAGGCAGACTGCTGAATGCTGGGAAACCATCCCAGCGCCGAAATCATGTGAGAATGTTATTATACAGGATTCAAACCATGTTTGGTGCAGAACTCTTCAATATCTTCGATGACCGGGAAAAGAGCCGAAACAAATCGAAACGAAACAAATGGTCGTGAATGCTTCCCAAGTGGTCCAGCATATTTTGGACACATCGAAAAATCTTGGTGTTTTTCAACCCATCAGAGAAGAACATCCCTGATAAAACACGAGGAAAACACATCATGAAAACTCTATTCGCAAAATCTCATCGTTTGTCCACGGGTGTTGATCCACTGATCCACCATGAAAATAGGCTACAAACCCCAAAAAACAGTGATAAAATGTGAATCATTATTACCCTCTGGTAAACTAACATAACCATGGAAAATCACCATTTTTAATGGGAAAATCCACTATAAATGGCCATTTTCAATAGCTATGTTAGTCATTACCAGAGGGTAACCATAATATCCATCTCCATCTCAGACGCAAAACCGAGCTGAAAGCAGGTCAGGTGCACTCCGAGCTGAGGCTTGGAGTGGATACATTGCCTCAGGTCCATACCGTAATCATTGGGGGTACCCAAAAATAGCTGGATGGTTTATGATAACCAAAAAAAAACATTAAAATGGATGATTTGGGGAAGTTTTCAAATTTCTGGAAAGCCTCATTTCTACAGTAAGTTTCTAAGTATACTTCTTGTTGTGGAACTACATCCCCAAGTCTGGTTTAATTGGCAACTTACAATGGTAAATTACAGTCAGATGACATCAATGGGATCCCATCAGCCCTTTCGTGCCCCTTTCGTGCTGATCAATGTTGGGATAATTTCCAAGGGAAATACATCAGCAATGGATCACCTCAAAGCAATTCGCTGCCTACTTGTCACAATTGAGAGGAAATGTTCATGGGAAATGTTAGGTGCGGTGTGGCTTCGAAGAAAAATTACTCTGTTGTGGAGTTTGTACACTGGAGCCCTCATGGAATAACTCACCAGAATAATGGGCTTAACAGTCGGCATGGGGTCCATATGAGCGACAACTTTTATTTGGTACATGTGGAAAGGAAAGGACATTAAAGGAGATCCCGATAAACATCGTTTACCCTCTGGTAATCTAGCATATGGATGGGCCATGTTCATTCATTTTCCATAGCTATATGTTAGATTTCTGGAGGGTACACAGTTTGTTTCCAAGACGTTGCTTCTGCTGCTAGCCTCCCAGTGCTGTCAACAGCGTGACCTCTTTCCGCACCGACCGATCCTGAGGCAAACCTGCTTACTGCCGAATACTACTTTCAATTGTCCTAAGTACATGCTTTTCCTCATACATATGGAGGTTTCCTAAATTTGGGGGTACCCCAAAATCATCCATTTTACTGAAGTTTACTGTAATTGGATCTTCATTGATGTTCCATTATAAACCATCCATTGGGGGTGCCCCCATTTATGGAAACCCCCATATGTCTGTGGTGCCAACATGCTTCCGCCTGAGTCTCACACGTCTCAGCCACCCATCCGTAGCGACCTGCTTGTCGTCAACAAAATGGCTGCCTTGAGTCCACATCCAAAAAACTCAATAGGGTTGAGTTGATCAACATGCCAACGTTATCCAACGTTCACATCCATTCCACATCCATTTCAGCATTTTGACTCATCTCCAAGTGATGCTACCTCCGCTTCGGAACCCGGCCAACGGCCTGCTTCGCAGGTGACACTGGCAGCAGATTCTTTTGAAATCGAGGCCTGTCGCGTGGTGTTTGAAAGAGCCATGCTACAGGGTTGCTCCCAACACTGCAGAAACTGGTGAAATTCAGAGCTAAAATTACCGATTTCCCCCGCTTGTGGCTATCATTCACATATATTGGAGCAACCCTGTGGTGACTTCAAATAGTGGGAAATAGTGATAATGAGATGTAATGGCATAACTGCATAATCATTTCATGGGAAAATAATGGTAATACAAAGGGAGGCAATGGGATGTATTGGGAATATAATGGGATGCAATCGGATGTAATGGGAATATTTATCATGGGATGTAATGGGCATATAATGGGATCTATACAATGGGATGTGATGGGAAGTGGGATCGTGTATGTAACAGGATGTACAACCAACAAAATGATTTCTGGCCTTGTCCAAAAACGTGGGGTGGGATCCTCAATTAATGGCCACTTGAATGGGAAAATGATGATAGTGAAAAATGGGATGGAATGATGGAAGATGGGATTCAGGGTGGGGGACCCTATTTTCAGACAAACCCCTTTGAGCCGCTAGGAGCAAATCTATGATTTTTGAGGATAGCATGCTGAGAATGAGGAAAAGCCCAGAAAAAAATGCCCAGATGCCCCTTAAAAAAAAACCCAAGCACCAAAATTGGGACATTAGTTCTGCACCAAAAACCCGGGACCCGTCTGGAAGCTTCATCCAGTCCCAAGCCCCAAAAAAACGTTCCGTTGCAGGCAACTCATCGACTGTCGTGGTGGATTTTCCCTCAGGCAAGCCTCATGTTTGATGGTCAAATCCTGTCAAGATCACCATATTTATCGCAGTTTCTCCTGCCTCCGTTTATCGCTTACTGATGGAAGCCCGATCTTAGTTGGTTGACACCTCAAAAAAAATCGTTCGTCCTTAATAATCCCTATAATCCCAAAAAATTTCTTCCGAAGATCTCCACGCAGATCTCCTCCCATCCCTTCCCAATCCCCTGCCCATCCGGCCTTCCGGTGGCCGCCAGAAACTCCGTCAACAACGTGGAGCTGGGGCTTCGGTCGAAGAGATCGGACCGGAGCTCGGGATGAGCCTGGCTGCAGATAAGACCCGGGAGGTTTCCTATTTTTAAGATGGAAAGATATGGAAAGATGAGGCAAACATAGGGATAACATTGGATATCAATCTTTGGGAGATACAAAATGCACAAAAGCCTCGAGACTGACTTGAGATATATGATTGAAGTGAAACTCATGGATACTTCATATGTTTGAGGTCCGAAGAAGTTGACTTTGGATCTTCCAAAGTCCGAACCGGTTGTGGTGGACACACCAAACCTGATCGGTGCTTGAGCCACCCTCTCTCCAATCCATCATCCCAAATTCAGAATCGCACGGATAACATGTATACATGTATGTATGTATGTATGTATGTATGTATGTATGTATGTATGTATGTATGTATGTATGTGTGTATGTGTGTATGTGTGTATGTGTGTATGTGTGTATGTGTGTATGTGTGTATGTGTGTATGTGTGTATGTGTGTATGTGTGTCTGTGTGTATGTGTGTATGTGTGTATGTGTGTATGTGTGTATGTGTGTATGTGTGTATGTGTGTATGTGTGTATGTGTGTATGTGTGTATGTGGGTATGTGTGTATGTGTGTATGTGTGTATGTGTGTATGTGTGTATGTGTGTATGTGTGTATGTATGTATGTATGTATGTATGTATGTATGTATGTATGTATGTATGTATGTATGTATGTATGTATGTATGTATGTATGTATGTATGTATGTATGTATGTATGTATGTATGTATGTGTGTGTTGTATGTATGTATGTATGTATGTATGTATGTATGTATGTATGTATGTATGTATGTATGTATGTATGTATGTATGTATGTATGTATGTATGTATGTATGTATGTATGTATGTATGTATGTGTATGTATATGTATATGTATATGTATACAAGGAGGGGCCACAAGTACGACACTGGCTCATGCTGCCGAATCAGGCCCTTTTTCTGTCCCCCACGAGTGTCTGCGGTGGGCCACAAACCTGAGCTGCAGAAATTCAAGCAACAAGGCGGAGAGATATATGCAGAAAGCACCGGCAGAAACAAAGGCAATGAAATGCAATCAGAGGCAGAGGGAAAGAAGTCATACCATCATCCTCCCCCATGCCCCTCTAAATCAATGTTGTTTTTCGCAAACTGGAGACTTGCTGGCATCCAAATATAGTACAGCGTCACTGCCGCGGATCCAGGTCCAATGAAACAATCAACTTTGATTTCGGGGCGAGGGGTTTTTATATGGGGCTGGGTACTTTCTATGTTGTCGGGAGAAACATGCAAAACGGATGGACCAGTGACAGCGGCTCCTTTAACATTTAATTAGGTGCAGTCAGCACACAGCTAGACACTCGGGAATCCTGCAGCAAGAAATTTTGCTACATTTTTCCCTCCAGAGAGTATGAACATGGTGAAGCAACATGGACATGCCGGGATGTCCTTCAAATTTTCGATTCTATGCTGGAAACGGTAAATGGTCAGTCTGGACCGGAGCATCAGCAACTCACTCTCGGACCAGCACCCTTTCGGCACAAACAACGATTGCCAGTTACATGTGAGAAAAGTGGGTTGTGTCGGTCGAAAATCCAAATGGCCACTGTACAAGTTCAATGGCCGATTGATGCGTAGCGTCGCACTTTCCAACCATAATAAGGTACTGCTGACATCCAAGGCTCCATGGTCAGGTCTCCAATCATCTAAAATGACCACTTGGGACTGCGGCAAATCTAAGAGAGGATACGACCCTCGAGCTGGACAGGCGAACACCTCGGCTGCTCTGAGGAGGGCACATCAACGTCTGGCCGTCCAAAAAGGGGAGGCCACAAACAAGGAAATAAGGTCTACCATGTTAAGAATGCATGGCAAGAGTTGGGTATTGTTGGTCCCCATAGTTACAGGTTGATAGATCTCGATGGTACCAAGGCGTGAAAATCCCGTTACAAGAATCAATTCCCAGTTACTGGACTCGTCTCGGGCATAAACAAATATGTGCATAGTACTTGAGTCCCCCCGGGGGGCAGAAACTTGTCCGCAAGTGGATCTTTTTAAAAAATATGATCATTGGGAAACGGGTGAGGGTCAGAAACCATGTGATGTGAAAGCGGTAGCCAAGGCACGCGCTGGAAAATTTCACGCAATGGCTTCAAAATGAAGCTTTTGCCCTCGTTTCCGGAACCTGTGAAGCATACTGCATCTCCCTTCTTCTGCATGCCCAGCATGAGGGCCTGACGCAAATGTTGGCAAAGCTGCCCCTCCTCAATGTTATTGTTGCGGAGAATCTCGCGAGCTGCTGGTGCCCAAGTTCTGTCACAACAACACTGTCGCCCCAAGGCGGCAGTGACACGCTTCCACGTAGTTGTCTGAGAATCTGCGATGACGCGATCACATGATTCTAGTGTGCAGCACATGGCGACCTTCTCTCTGATGGTGTTGTTTGTGCGGAAGAGGTAGTTCAGCAATCTTTCATTTCCGGAATTTCGCCCATGCTGAAGGAGTTTAGCAAGCAGGACAGGGTCATCGACAGTGAGCCCAAGCTCTTTCACTATTGGCCATAACTCCAAGTCAGAGAATTTGCATGGCCCACGCTTGCCCGCAGACCAACGCTGCAAAAAACGCTCTGCCACCTTCTCTTCAATTGCAGTACTGTCCAAGACCCCATTGATCGCATCTAGAAGAGGCGGATGCTTCCGGCCCCCACTGCACCACAACAAGGGATCTTTGTCCAAGGCGGACAGGCCCTTCTTGTCAGATGGCAACCAGAGGTACCGCAAAATATGGGCATATTGCATTTTTCTGTGCTTGCCGTGGTCATCAATAGCAATGTTGGCAAAATGAGCAATGTAGCCAGCTTTCGACAACTCTTTTTTCCATCCAACCCATCGACAAGGGTGCGACAATGCTGTCGGCACATGGAAGTGCCACTGTCCACTGCCATGCGTCTCCCGTCAGCATATTGTGTGATGAGATGATATAAGGATGAGGCTCCGGGAGGTGAGTGTCAATTTGCGTGGTGCAATCCTAATGTAAATGGAGTAATCAGGGTAAGGGGTGGCGAAATAAGGGTAAGACTTCCAGAGTGCAATCCCAATGTAAGTGAAGCAAATAAGGTTAAGGATTCGAAAAATACAGGGAAGACTTCCGGACTGCAATCCTAATGGAATTGGAGCAAATAAGGTTAAGAACCTGGAAATTCACAATCAAAAGAATTAGATGATTCTATTCATTTTCTTATTATGTGGACTTTCTTAACCGTATTTTGCTCCGTGCCTACAGGATTTGCCCAACAAGCTCCTAACAGTATTTTGAGATGTCTTAACCTTATTTGGCTCCGCGCCTATGGGATTTGCTCAACCAGCTCCTAACAGTATTTTGAAATGTTTTAACTTTATTTTGCTCCGTGTCTATAGGATTTGGCTTCAAAATCTGTTCTCCACACCAAGGGTAAAATGGCAAGGGCGGAACATTTGATCAGCTCAAACCGCATGGCCATGAGAATTCTGACTTTGCCAGAGGCCGCAAAAGATAAAACACCCAAAGTGATTTCGGCACATGAAATTGGGATTGGCGAAGGATTCAACATGGGAACCTTTGAACCTGATGCCTTGATTGAATTCACATTTGTCTCTCCTTGCAACATTTTCGAACGTAACACTCCCTGACATGTCGCCCTTGGCTTTCCAAACAGTCACTTTGATGACCCAATAAGCGGCTTTTTTCAAACAGGCGCAAGGATGTTGACTTCAACGCCTTCGGCGTATGCATCCGCATAGCTCACCTTCTGCTTTTGAAGAAAATGAGGACGATTTCTGCTGCAGCTCAACCGCATCCTTTTCGGAAGCATGAATGCTGTAACCTCACTCAGCTGCACGGCGAGCAATGAGCCAAGCCAGGTCACCCGTCGTTAAGCCTTGGGCTTTTTTCATGAGACGAGATCTGCGGCGAACCTGGCAAGAAAGATATTGACAGGCGCGCATGCAGTCACATGGCCAACGTTTGTTGACATGCATCAACCCTGGCAAGCTCAGGGCTCATGTCCCCCACAAGAATGAGAATTTGAGTGGCACCTGCCTCCTTGCGAATCTCTTTGGTCGATTCTTTCAGCTGCTGCTTCAGCACGGCCCTTGCTGCGCGTAAGGCTGGCAACTGGTCTTGTCCACGAGTGAGTGGTGCAGCTCCAGCTGGCACTGCGGCAGCTGGTGCAGTGGCAGCTGCATCATCCGACATGGTAAAAAGAGAAGTAGCTGAACCACGGTGGGTTCCAAACGCTTGAGGCTTTTGTAGCAAAAAGGCTGCAGAACCCATTGGTCATCCCAGCTGCCCTGATGCATTTCCTGTACCATCTGCGTTGCATGTGAAGATGTTTGGGTAGTTTTCTGGTAAAAGTATCAAGAAACAGTTTATAAATATGTGTTTATACTATGACAAGCACGGCTTGGAACCATCACTGATACAGGGCCTACATTTCCAGCCCCCTAAAATGAAACCTTGGAAGCTTCAAGGCCATGGGCCCTCACAGTATGTATATGTATATATTACATACACATACATACATGTATATAATATTATGTATATATGTATATACCTGAATACCCTCAGGCCGGGGGTGCCGCCCAGAGGTTTATCATGGGACCAACTCTTTACATATGGTTTTTTTAGGGGTTCATTGTTTTGTTTTTTGAGTTTTACATACCACGGTTTCAATAAGATGTTACTTTCAAGGCTTTCTTGCGTTTCATGTCAGATTTAGGTTTTAGGATTTGGATTTGGGGTTTAGGGTTTTGTGTTTTGGAGACAAGTCTCGTCAGCCAAGTTGCCATCTCACCGACGTACCAACATGCAAAAAACACTGGCCATGCGCAGTTAAAACCCACTTCGCCGGGCAGCACCCCCGTCCTGGCCGTATATGCATTATATATATATATACATACCTGTGTATGTATCTTATGTTATTTATGTTGTGTGATGTTATGTTACGTTATGCTATGTTATGTTATGTTATGTTGTGTGATGCTATGTAGTGTAATGTAATGTAATATATCTATGTATGTATGTGTTGAAAGTCTCAACATTTCGGCCAATACATGCTGAAACTCCAGCTTCACATCTGATGCTTCCTCTGTTCCAAACAGCCATTTTTTCGGGCCTTCAGCTGCAGAGGATTGAACCTCAGAACTCTGAAAACTGAATTTGATCATGCACTAAGTTTTTTTCATTGTCCTAAATCCTTTACAAAAATCCGAACTTCAAATGACATTCCATAAAAATCTACTGCAAAAATCAAGGGGCTGATCTGGGGATTCTGGGGGAAGCAGTGGCCCATTTCTTCACCATGTCTGGGAAGAAACACTGCAGCTTGGGGCACCCAACCAGCTAGTGAAGGATTGCACCTCGATTTTGCCGGTGCCAGGAACTACTGCGGCCTCCCTTGTGGCGCCCATGGTCTTTTGTATGAAATGTAACGCTATGCGGCAAAGGATGAGAAATGAACATGTATATAAGTATACATATATATATATATCAGCCATTATCAGCCATTATCAGCCAATTTTGCTGGAACTCAAAGAGTACTGAATGGGTAAGAAAAATAGAACATGTCTCGAAAACATCAACCAGTCGGCCGCAAATGATGGCCCAGGACCCAACCTCGATTTTTCTACTCGAATGACAGTCATTTTGAATGGATTGCCCTGATTGCCCTGACCGAGCGCCAGAAAATGTGAGATTGTGTGAGATTTTTTGAAGGTTCAAACTCCAGAATTATATCATTTGTTGTATACTCCATATTGTAGTGATATACCATTTTGTTCAAACTCCAGATGGTTTGGAACTCAGCGTGAATTCACTACCTCACCTGATAATTGTATTGTCACCGGATCCTCCTGTTCATTCGTAATGATACCGCATCATTCTCCCTCAATCCGAAATATCCTCAACCATGACGACCGAAGCAAATCAACAACAGGACGAAACAACAACAATCGCTCACTCACAGCAAGTGGTCCTTATTTTGTATCTCCACAAAGGATCTATATAACTTTCAATACCACCCAATATATATCCCAATATCACCTAGTTGTTGAGAATGCGCTTCAGAAGATTGAAGTGTACATCACCATCAAGATGCTGGGGTCCCTCGCCATCCTCGCTTCCCGTTCCTTTTTGGGACCATTTTTTCCCCGGCTATCCCTGGTGCCAAGTGGCCGTTTCCGGAGACGAGGGCGACAGCCGCTCTAACTTGTCCAGTGCATGGAAAGTGAAGCGATCGATCACTGCCTCTCTGGTGCGTCAATGGCCCAGTAATAAACCCATTGTCTGGGGATGGATTTTTGCCCATCTATAGCAATATAAGGGATGGCTGTTGGGTTTACCACATTACTTTCTATGCGTCTGTCAGTAGATTGGCTGAAAATCTTAACCAGAAAACCACGGTTTTCCCCATCAAACATAGGGGTTTCCTGTAAATTCTGCCTTAAGCCACTCCACTGCATCTGTGAAGAATGAAAGGTATCTTCCACTTCACGAACCACGGGGAGTCGAATCAACAAAACTCGAGTAGTTCACCGATGATGGGAACAGAATCCAAGCAAAATGCGGATATCACCCTTTAACCCACAAAAACAATGGAATGAGAACGGATGAAATGCGACCTATATGTCATGTACGTACTGTATGCATACATATGTATGTATGTATATATATACATATATATATATACATATATATATATACATATATATATACATATATATATACATATATATATACATATATATATATATATGTATATATATATACATATATATATACATATATATATACATATATATATACATATACATACATACATCACTACATGTATATACATATGGCATATAAAACATACAAACAACCAACATGCCATGGGCACGCCAAGGTACGACACCGATCTCGTGGTCGATGTGGTGGCTGTAGCTGTTCTCCTGAAAAGCTGGACCTGTGGATATATAATGATTATAACATATCAGGTTGATATTATATACTACTGGCATCATTGTTATTGTTTTTGTTATTGATATTTACTATGTATATATATATATATACACTCTATATATATAGTATATATATATACTATATATATACTATATATATACTATATATATACTATATATACTATATATATACTATATATATGTACTATATTTATATATTATATATATACTATATATATATACTATATATATATACTATATATATATACTATATATATACTATATATATGTACTATATTTATATATTATATATATACTATATATATACTATATATACTATATATATACTATATATATACTATATATATACTATATATACACTATATATATATACTATATATATATACACTATATATACTATATATATACTATATATACACTATATATAGTATATATATACTATATAAATGGTATATATATACTATATATATAGTATGTGTATATAGTACATATATACTATATATATATACTATATATATATACTGTATATATACTATATATACACTATATATATACTATATATATACTATATATACTATATATATACTATATATATATACTATATATATATACACTGTCTCTGTATACATGTATATGGGATTGTATAAAAACCCGGTGTCTTTTTTAATGTCCCAAAATCATGTTGTCGTTTTTTACTCTTATCGTTTTCTCAGGTGGTGGGCTCTCTGTACTAGAAATGTGATAGAACAAATGTCATGTTTCCCTTTCATGTTCCTTTCATTTTGCTTTCATGTTCCTTTCGTGTGGATTTCATGTTGTATTCATTTCCCTTAATGTTCCTTTTATTTTGTATTTTTTCCTTTAATGTTCCTTTCATTTTCCTTTCATGTTCTTTTCACTTGGCATTCATGTCCTTTCATTTTCCGTCGCTATGCATCAAACATACAGGTCTTTGAAAGGTGATATGTTCAAACCGGTCAGGTGGGTATCCACCAAAAAGGCAAAAAGGCTCACGTGTGCATCATATTTCGCCATCATTTTTGTTATCGTGTTATTATCCGTTTTGGAGGCCGGTAATGCATTGCTAGTGCTAAGGGGCAAGCCAAGCTAAAGTTAAAGGCCCGGGGTCATTTTCTTGTCCATTATATATATATACTGTGTGTAGATATATATATATATAATTTAAGAATATGTGTATATATATATACTGTATATATATAATGTATATATATACATAAATACTGTATTTGTATATATACATCTATACTGTATTTATATATGTATATGTATACGTATATACTATATATATATACATTTATACTGTATTTATATGGACTGTATATACATTAGATGTACTCATTCTGGAGTAGAAAGAATATACAATTGGACCATCTCCTGTTTGGGAGTGAAGTTGGTAGATATTCCAGCTTTTCCAGGATTATATACAGATCTGATACAGGCTTCAGCCCAGGGTGAGTGTGCCAGAATCATCTTGTCCCCATACAGAATGCTGTTCCTCAAAGAACATGCAAGTCCAATTTGCAATGCAAATTTGCATGTTTTCCTACTGAAAAGATTTGGAGGTGTCCTAGAATGGGGGTACCCCTAGATCATCCAATTCAACAAAGGCTGTTCCATTATAAATTTTCTGGGCAAATTATAATAATTCACTAACCTGAATTAAGGCCATTTGGGGATGATTTCCCTTACTAACTATGATTTCCAGTGAGCTCGTAGTGAGCTCGTTATAATTTACCCAGAATTTTAAACCATCCAGCTATTGGGGATCCCCCTGAAATCTCCGCCTTCTTACCACTGCTGCCAATGGCAAGGACGCCGGGAGAGTAGAACCTGGCAATCAAACATCCAC
Organism: Cladocopium goreaui; assembly: GCA_947184155.2. Classification (NCBI taxonomy): domain Eukaryota; class Dinophyceae; order Suessiales; family Symbiodiniaceae; genus Cladocopium; species Cladocopium goreaui. The sequence goes on along the minus strand of CAMXCT020000164.1, from coordinate 149,703 downwards.
CATTAAAAGTCATCAGCCTGAAAAATTGGGATGAAACTGAAATTAGTGGCTATTATATGCTATTATTATATAATAGTTCCTATTAAAAATTAGTGGGGCTAGATGTTCCTATTGAAAAATTGGGCTAGTCTAATGAGTCTATTGCAAGGTGTGTTTTCTACAATATATGAAAAAGCATGAGGACACATGCAACGTCCAACGGTCGAAATATGTTTCATTTGGTAAGCCGAGATATACTGGGAGAAAGGATAAAGCATAGAGCAATGTACAGAGTATGTCATGTTGTCCTGTGGATACCACTGCAATACAGTGGAGGTGCAATCGGATCAGTATCTATTGCAGATAATTCATAGGGATATGAGTGGGATACCATGGTTGCGGGCCAAATTTGTTGGACAAAATTTACGCAACAGGCTATGGGTAGGTGGCGAGGATTCAGTCCACACTTCTCAAATGAACCATAATCCGGGATGGAGCAGCATGTTTCCCATATTTTTTCCCAGATACCCACATTTTAGGCTGAAGATTGATTTATGTTTTTTGAATGTTCAAATTTTTGGAGAAATGTCCCATCCATCCCATCCCCTCTAACATATTCTAACATAAGAACTTTCACTTCCCAAATATCTTCACAACATGTCTGAAATCCCAAGGTCTTGCTGCTGAAGTTCCAACGTTTCGTGGAAATAGAAAGCTACCCTCCAGTAAATGGGTGTGTCTGAAAATGGTTAGCACCCCTAAACCCAATGGTTTTGCTGATCATTATCCCTATTAAATGGCTATAATTAGGAATATACCCTATTTTCAGACAAACCCAAATGAACATAGACCCTGGTAGTCATCGGGCTTGGAAGATGAGTTTCCTCTAAACAACGGTGATTTTCAGGGTCCAACTGTTAATTTACCAGAGGGTTACGCCCTGTTCGCAAAGCTGGGTCCCACTGAGAGCTGCTGCTGGTTTTGCAGCGTGGCAGCTTGACAGGTGTCGCTCACCCAGAAGATCTGCTTATAGCGCCGCCTTGAAAGTGGCACTGGCTGAACAGCTGAACACACAAATAACCTCCGCTCATCAAATATGGCAATGGAAAATTCCCCACAAACCTCGAATCTTTGTTTATGGAATATACCCATGAATACTCCTGTAGTTCTATCCCCATGATCAACCATCCGAATCATGATCAACCATCCGAACCGTTTTGGCGTCAACTTAGCTATTGTGCCATGGCTTCACCGGCTGAACCTTGAAAAGGATTGAAAATCTGCAAATCGTAGATGATCAAAATGTGACTCTTCATGAAATTGAAATCAAACAATTAAGCTTGTTTGAGGTGGCAGCTTTTTGAATTCTGAAAGGAGAATCGTAATCCATGTAAGTATAAATAAAAACATACTGTATAATATATATATATATCATATATATATATATCATATATATATATCATATATATATATCATATATATATCATATATATATATCATATATATATATATCGTGTATATATATATATTATGTATATCATATATACATATCATATATATATATCATATGTATATACAAGTATATATCATATGTATATATATATCATATATATATATGTATATCATATATATATATATATCATATATGTATATATATATCATATATATATATGTATATCATATATATATATGTATATCATATATATATATATATGTATATCATGTATATGTATATATATATACCATGTATATATGTATATCATATATATATACATACAACCTCTGGGTAATCAGAGCATCCTTGTTGGGTCCGGGCAGTGAACATCAACAGTATGGCCGCTAGCTTTTTCAACTCAACCCGGACGTATTGCAGATCTCAGATTAAAGGAAAAACAGCCGTTCAGTTCGGTTAAGTGATGTATTTGGTTTTAAAACAATCGAGGCTTAACGGCTTAACCCACCATTTAAGAAACACATGGAAAACGCATTGAAACCTCCCTAGAGAGTGGTGAGATCATGGTGAGATCTTTCAAAAAAAAGCAAGTCCCTGATGGCTGGCCCGTGTCTCCGCGCTGCTGCTGCATCTGCTTGAAGGCATCTGCGATATCCGTGGAAGTCAGCTCTTCCCAGTCCTGAACAAAGGCTCGTTGATAGAGAAATCCTGCAGAAGATCTATGGAATATGTATCGAAATGTATAGAAAATGTATCGAAGTGTATAGAATATGTATGGAATTTCGGAAAATTCTCACTAACGTGATGGAAGATTCAGATGGAAAGTCCATATTTCATCTACTTCTGGATGATTAGAACTATGTCAACTCTGAAGGCTGTAATAATAAGCCTCAATAAGGTTTACACATGTATTAACAGTTATTAACATATACAGGTTTATGTGTATATTATATACATATGTGTGTGCTGTTGTCATCCAATACGTTGATTGATTCAGAGGTTTCCAGGCAGTGCACGATTTCTCACCTGAAACTTGATGAACTCTTCGCCGGAATGCCCGGTGATGAAAATGAAAATGTTGCCTTGGCCCCGTTGGCCGCGTTGGCCCCGATGATGATGATGGTAGTGAAATGATTAGTGTTCATCATAGTCAGCCAATATCAGTAGTAATCCAGGTAGTAAATCATTTTTGGGGGATTCCTCAAATTCATAATCAAAAACGAGGTATTCGAAGTTCCCACAGATCACAATGGTCTTTTCAGGCGGGTCCGTTCTGAAAAGCGAGCTTAGAAGTGCCGATTTATTTGTCTGTGTGCACTCCCTGTACGAACTCTCAGGTTCACCAGGTAATCTGGAAGTAGTCTTGCCAAATTATATTTAATCCGCTTCGAAAGTTTAAAACTATACCCAGGACGGATCCATGGTGCTGCTATATATGGTGTGCCATGGATTCCATCAATATGCTATATATACCCCAGTCAGCATTTTTCTACCAGCACCATGGATCCGTCATGGGATATAAAATGAAATGACCCAGTCTTGGTCTTTGTAAAGTCCGTCAGAATCCATCATCTCTGTGCTTTTGTTAAAAGGTGGATCTGCCGCCCGTGACTCGTCGAAAGGGGGGCAGAATGGCAGAATGTCGGAGGCTTCGCGTGGAGAACAAACCATTGAAATATATTGAAATCACCTATCATGGTTTGAAATCCATAAAAAAAATCACCATAATGTGGAGAACCCACATCCATTGAAATCATATCTCAGGGCGATTTTTATGGATTTTTCACATGGATGTGGGTCAAAGACATTGGATACACCAAGAAAAGGTGGGTACCTTTTCTATATCCCAATATGAAATATCCCCTTTAAATGGTACCATTTATACATCCATTTTCATCCTTTACACCCATGGTTTCTGGGGGTGTGGAAAAGAACGGGGAAAGGGATTGCTGATGTTTTTTTATTCATGATCCAATCATCCTCTGGACCAGAAAAAAAAATCGTTAGTTATCATCCAATGATCATAAGTATGAAGTATCAGCATCCAATAATCTGGATTCGTAATTTCATGGTAATTGTCAATATCATATGGTACACGATAAAAATATATAAAAATACTCGTCAATGATGATAATGATGATTACTCAATCATCCAATAATAATCCATCATCCAGACCTATCTAATTATCATTCGTGGCACTAATCATGATGATGATTACTTACCACTGCATCTACTACTAATCTGTCAAAAATTGCTACTATCAACAGAAAAGATTAGAAAAGATCTCATTATCACCAATTCTCATCTCACGAGTCGTCGTCATCATCATCATCATCATCATCAGCATCAGCATCATCATCATCATCATCATCCAGAAAATCCATGGACCCTTCATTCCATCTGTCAGAAAATGATCCAATTCCTGGGCCCGGCACTTGAGGCATCGGTCAACAAGCGCTTGTTGCGAGGCGTGCTGGGAGGATGGCGACCTGCAGGAAATGCGTCACGGGGTTCATGAGGGGATTCCCTTGAAATCTAGGGGGGTTCATGAGGGGGGTCCTATGCTTTCCAGCAAGATTTTCCCTTAAGGCCCTTGGGGTATAGACTTTGGTTTTATTTGGCGATGGGTCAAAAGTTTCGGCCCGGAAAAACCAGAGATTTTGGCCATGCTCAGTATTTTTAGGGAGTACCCGATTTTGCCAACCAAAAATATAGGGGTTCGCGAACAAACAGAAATTTTAAGAAGTGTAAAAATGGCACTTGCATCAACCGAAAATGGTGATTTCGGCGACAAGAAAGTGGAGATGTACAGTAAAGTACCCATGGAAGATGTAACTTGGAGTTGCTGCGCCCAAAAAGTATTCTCAGTCATTTGACCCAAATGGTGCATGCCCACTGGGAAAGTCAAAGATCATATTCAGCCTACATCTAGAGCAAGGGTGTTCAATTATGATGTGTTGCAGGACTAAATTCCTCATCGGGGTTGCTAGCATTCCAAACAACAAACTCAGACAAAGTAACCAGGTGCTGATCTAATAACCACCATTCAGAATAGGACAAGTATCCATAAATCACAAATTATGTCATATTGAATCATATTGAATAAAATGAAAATTACAAATGTTTTTTGGTGTATGTGAGAAGTAATTTTCTATTGCCATTGTGTGTTTTTTCGGCTACAGGATGAGGCCGAATGCCTCCGCTGTGCAAAAAAGTCACCACTGAGGACTTTTTACTTTCAGAATATCTCACACCAGTCATGAAAAATTGTGACCGTCATGGTGTGAGATATTCTGTGGTGGATGTTTTTTATTGACTGTTTACTGTAAATCAATTGTGGAAGGTCATGAAAAATGAATAAAAATGACCCCAATGTTAGAAGGCCTACTCTAACGATGCTTGATATATTGATGTACGATCATCATGCTAAGGCATTTGGGCCAGCAAACTCCAAGTCTGATTGAAGTAGAAGTGGTTTATGTCCTAAAAGTCTACTTAGTATAGATTCCAAATGAACCCCAAATGAACCATGCTGAAATTTCCCCAACAGATCTCGCTGTGTGCCTGTGAGAAGTCTCAAGAAGTTTTCTACAGAGACTTCATCACCACGATAGTCCACCTGCCAGCGTTGCCGCTGCTGAAACCACAACAGAAAGCCAGGCTCCCAGAGAACTGACGAAACGGACGAAACTGTCGCACCTCCACCTCGGTCCCATAGAGATTCAGCTTGTGCTGCCTGGGAAAAAGTGAAAAATGAAGAAGGGATCCAGGGGGAAAAAACTCCAAAAGCTGTTCCGAATGGAAAAGCACTTCCGAATTGTCCTGAAACAAGGGTATTGTGCACCGAAACCCAGGATAGGTGCCAGGGCACTTCTCATTGAAGACCGTTCCGGGCTTGGCATTTCTGGCGTTGCAAGGCACGTCCTGAAAAACGCGACCGGGTCGAAGGCATCCCGTACCCTGAATGCTGGGGATTCAGGTGGTCAGCTGATCATCTTTCAGAGTCATTTCCCACATGCTCCATGGAGGGTATATGTGCCTAGATTCATGATAATTGATCTAGATTCATCACCAAGCTGGGCCAGAAACACACTATGGCTATGGCATGGGAGGGCGTTCCTTAAATATTTGTGAAGACGTAAATTTCAAAAAAATTGCTGAGCAGGTAGAAACCTCTACACAAGACCTGGGCCTCTATTTTGGGTGACATGGATCGGGGTCATTAATATCTAAGGTGCCAAAAAAAATGCACAACACTGAAGATGATCGAAATCTGATCAAACTATTCAAGGTCTAAGGTGTCAAATTTCAAAAAAGCATCTTATGTTTCAATCTGATCAATCTGCTGCTTCTTTTTTATCCGGTTGATCCCCAGATTCCCAGCCACAACAGATCCAGGTTGATCCCCCACCTCCGCCATCATCAAAATGATCTGCGAGTCGGGAATGCCCAAGCGCTTCACCGTGTGATAGAAGGACAAGGTCTGGGGCTGACCGGAAGATTTTTGGCCTTACCAAGTTTGGATGTGAAGTATGTCAACGATCACAAAGAAAGGCTATTTGAAAAAAATGTGTATATGTTATGTATAATATATATATATATATATATTGATATATTAAGTTTGTAATAGTTTGTATAATATGGTGAATATGATACATATGTATATATATATACAGGCATCCATGTACAAAAATGTATATATGTTCGTACATCAATTTGCCAAGGTCTGGATGATGGAATGTACGGATCTTGAATTGTGATTGATCGTAAAGTAAGTTAGAACTAAAAGTGCTCTTCATGCAACAAGTGTGTGTGTGTGTGTTGCCATCTTCTACCTCTCCCCTTTACCGGACTAGGATAATTACGATATCTAAAAAATTGATCTAGTTCTAAGCTCACGAAAACTGGGAAGTGTCTTGGTTTGAAGGTGTTCTTACCTGTTGCACTTTAGTCCTAGAGAGGCGGCTGTATATGATTCCGCAGCTCACCAAAATGCTCAAATGCGATCCTCTGAACTGTGTAATTTGTCTGCTTCCTGCATCCCACTATCAACTCCTAGTTGGTGAATCCGACTCGGGGAGGAAAAAAAGAGAGAGAGAGAGAGAGACTCTTCCATTTGTGAAGTAGGCGGTATCAAAGACACAACCCAGCTCCAACAATGGGCCCTTCTTCCCATCCTCTACTCAAGGCTTTCCTTCTCCCAGCTTCTAACATTTCCAAGTCTTATGATGCCAAATCGACATAAATGGAACACCCCCCCGTGTAGAATAAGACAACTAAGCAGGATTATAAACCACTACCTGGGAAGCTTCTCTAAGAGGCTTCACCATGTTTTTTCTCGGATTTCTTTGGTCTTGCCATGTCTTGCCAGCTTCGTCAAAATGCGACCAGCACCCACCATTTCTGAGACCCGATGCATTTGCAGCATGGCGATAGTTGTACCAATACTTGGAGGTCTCAACCAGCACCGCCCAATTGTTGCCTGTCCAACCCTTGGGGATGGGCGAGGTGGCATAGCTGTTGGGTCTTACGCAACTGCCATAGGCTGCGGTTTCAACCTCTTCCCATGTTGAATTTCATGCCTGTAGGTCTCAGAAACAAGCTGACCGGCCAATTTCTCAAGGCAATTTGATGATCAGCCATGTCATACTCCATCCACTACTGGTTCATCGTTATTATCATCAATTCACTTCTATCAAACAAGTGGTTCGGTTCACCATCATCACCATCATCCTTCAACCCCAAAATCCAGTGGTTCAAAAACACACAATTGTTGATTCATGAAAAAAAAGCCAAAAAAAAATCACGGGCTACCCTCTGGTTATGTCAAAATAGCTATTGAAAATGGCCATGGAAATAGTGAGTTTTCCCATTAAAAATGGTGATTTTCCATAGTTATGTTAGTCATTACCAGAGGGTATCCCCCAAGCTTGGAGATTCCCCGAAGCTGAGTTGAGCACGTTCGAACGTGCCCAGGTCAGCCCGGGGTTCAAGGGCGTGACTGACAGGCGCCAGGAGTAGGCTCCTGGGATGACATGGAAAACTGACCACTTGAGATGGGATAAATCCAGGTTCATCAAACATTTTTGTTGGCTGGGAAATCCCCACAAAAAATGGAGGTTTGATGGAAAAAGGATGGGAAAAACATCTACAAATGGGGGATGTTCAACTGCCGCGGTTGATTACTGGAGAGTGTCCAGCAGAGTATCCAGCATTGCCACGTTTGATTACCAGAGCATAACCAAGGGGGTTAACGATTCCATGGATTTCAGGGGAAATCGACATCGATTTCAGAGTGTTCCATGGTTTTCCGACGTTCCCTTAAACCAATTCTGGGGTACTGGGCCCACAAGCTTCACAAATCAAAAAGCAGGGGGTTAGACAAGGTGGATCAGGGAAACTGATGGAAAGGGTCAAACTTATCAGCAATAGTAGTTTGCTCAGGAAAGCTGTCAGAATCATCACCGATGAATCCCAAACGACATCATGCAAACTCTCACAAACACGAATCAACAGCAACCAGTAGGATTTTGGGCTTCCCAGAAAGATACGCCCGTTCATGAGCAACCAGAGGTCGAAGTTATGCCCTTTTTTTGCCCGTGATGCTCCGTCCTCCAGCACAGCCACAGCCACAGACACCCCATTGCAACACTGGAGACTGTGTTAGCTCATCACCGTGTAATCCGTGGAACTTTCTGCCGTTGCCATGGGGAATTTGGTGTCAATTGATGTCACCTGATCCTGGTCTGCTGTGAACCTGATGATTGAAGTCTATGCATCGACTCCCTGTCCGTGTGGCTTGGCTTGGTTTTAAAATTAAGTCACGCTGTGCTGAACCAAGTCATACCAAGTCCCAGGAATTGGATGAGAGGAAAAGTTACAATTTATGTAACAGTAGTGGGGAAAATACCCTCTGGTAATTTAACATAACTATGGAAAATCCCCATTTATAGTGAATTTTCCCATTAAAAATTGTGATTTTCAATAGCTATGTTAAATTACCAGAGGGTAATGGGTTTCCTGTAACGTTCAAAACGTTTGAAGCCAAGAAGATCCTGGTGCACCGCCTGTCATCTTCATCTTAGCCCGAGCCAGTGGGAGAAAAGTTGTGGATGAAGCTACCTCTCACAACAAAAGCCATGTTTGTGCAGGATCAAACACAAACATATGTGGTGCTTGTAGTAGAATCAGGGGATGTTTGATCATAGAAATTATTTATTGTTGAATGTTCCATTGGGGGTCTTACTATCTTCTAGTCCTCTGATGATTCTTGACCATCCATGTCGTGATCAAGCCTATTGTTTTGAAAAGAGCTAGTTTGTTCTATGGATCAACACTAAACTCTCTAAACAGTACCCTGGTGTTCACAACAAATCTTAGCTGGTAGCCAGAATGATTTCCATCAGGAAAAACACGGAAAAAAAAATATGGTTTGCTTAGTAGGCCGTATGGTAAACCCATCTACCCTCTGGTAATTTAACATAGCTATGGAAAATCACCATTTTTTATGGGAAAATCCACTATAAATGGCCATGTTCAATAGCTATGTTAAATTACCAGAGGGAAATCCCTGAAAACTTAAAGCCTGAGTGTATGGCCAAATCCAACCAGAAAATCATGTGGGGACAAGAAAAAGTCCAGGGCCCTTTCTTCTGCAGGCCTTCTGGATGCAGCCCGCCATGGATTTTTTAGCTTTTCATAGGACACAATCTCTTTGTGATGGGACCATTTCATGGGGATTTTATTGGGGGTTTAGTGGGATTAAGTTGGATATAGTTGGAATCCCTGAAACCATTGAAAAGTGAATCATCATCAAAATTTAGCAGGCTCAAGGCTCCTCACTTTTCTTTCATCCTTTTTTGGGACAGAAGAACCTGAATTTCCCCTTTTTTGGATCGCACGCGTTTCGTTTTTTTTGAGATCAAAATCTTCTTAAGGTATTCATCATTCAAATCAACCCCATTCCAGTACTCATTTTGCTTGCCCTTTGCCACGCACTCGGCGCCTTTGCACCAGGGTGTGCTCAACTGGATGTGCTTAGCACACTGAGCGGGCCACCCCGCGCGCTGCCGCCTGTGTGAAACGACGATGCCTAACTAGCTCCACAGCGATCCATGCAAAGAGAAAGAGACTTGGGTTTGTCTGAAAATAGGGTATAGTCCCAATTATAGCCATTTAATAGGGATAATGATCATTAACCATTGGGTTTAGGGGTACACTATTTTCAGACAAACCCACTTCAGTGAACCACTCCCCTGTGCCTAACTCTGTGCGACCTGGCACATTCTATGAGACTGACTCCCCATTTCAGCGAGGAACTTCGGATGTGTCATAGGTGTGAGCAGAAACAACCAATTTGAAGGTTGATACAGTAATTATGCAGAGTTCCATCAATGTGCTGCTCGACCTCAGACGTTCTTTTTTGCTTCACTGAAGCTCATCGAATGACAAAATGAATTCAGGATGAGTCCTGGCATGTTTCGGGAGCAGCTGAAAGATGAGGGTGACGGTGACAGCCCAGAGTATCTTTGATCAGCTGGTGTAAGAGATTCCATTCAAGAACGTATACACTTTTGAAACCTCATCAAAAAAACAAGTCAAACAATACCAAAGGGCAAAGTCTTGGGCAATACCTGGGCCCAACTCTGGGCAAAGGCGTGTGCATGTTCAGAGCTTACCCTCTGGTAAACTAACATAACTATGGAAAATCACCATTTTCAATGGGTAAATCCACTATAAATGGCCATTTTCAATAGCTTTTTGTATGTTTACCAGAGGGTAACAACAATCATGGATGTTCTGAACACAAACCGCATCAAACACCGCGGTGAACCGGTGACCTCCCAACAAAAATTTTGGGCATAGGCTGAGCTCGCCATCGATCATTGCGGGGTGAACCCCGGGTCACCCTTGGGAGAGGTTGGAAAAAAATACCCATGATATGGGGATGGGTCAGAACCCTGGTACCTAGTGAACACCAAAATAGCTGGTAAATGGATGTTCATCCCCCTAAAAATGGTATTAATAGGTCTTGATCCATACCAATATAGAAAAAAAGACAAGTGCCCCCTCCACTGAAACGCGTGAAGTTGCGTTTCAGTGACGCATCGTATTTCTGCAGTGTGTGGTGCTTGTGAAAAAACCGATTGTGGTTTGTGTAACCACACTTGTGTGATGGGATGATCTTGTGACATACGTTGCACTGGACATCCCAAATTTCAAGCGGAAAACCATGTATCATCACATACTTAAACTTTTGAGACAAGAGTATAGAATCATATAAAATCATATAAAATCATATAAAATCATATAAACCCAGTCCAACTTTGGGCATCAACAACCCGCTGTTGGTTATCAGAAACCTATTTCTTCGCTATGTTCATGGCTAGCGATAGCTTGAGCCCCCTTCGGGATCCCCATCTTCCGGCTCCTTCCCACACTCGAAGCAAATGACCTTGTCACCCGGCATCATCGCCTGAAGTTTCAGCCGCGCCATAGGATTGGATTTTTTGATCATGTGCTGTAGATCAATCAATCCTCTGTGAAAACTCTGTGTTGCTAAAAAAACTAAAAACAAGCCGGTTTCGAAGCATGTCACAAGCAAAAAAAAAAGATTTCAAACCTAAAGCACTACCTAAAGCGATAAAAATGGGGATCAAGCCTGGTATGTTAATGGCTGTTTCGGCAACAATGAGGGGAAGATAAAACCCATCATTCGTCCACAACCAACAGTTCTGGTGCAATCTGCTATGTAACCAAGACTTAAGACCTGCAGGGCGTGTCGCAAATCAATAGTTGAGACCAAGAGGGGGCCACCACCAATCCTGTAACAACACATGGCTCTTGGACACTCCAAGAACCATGTCTTTCAGCTAGATGATTTATGATCTTCGTAAATGGTGACTGGTTGGGATGTACAGTAAGTCCGTAGAACTGAGGAGCATTTGGGGATGGTTTAACATATCATATAATGTTGGATGGACAATAGTAAAGCGCGTGCAATAGCTACAAATAATTTTCAGAATCTGATTTTTCAGCCCCTATTGATTTTAAATTAGGCCTTATTGATTGGTCCAGAGCATCTGCAATAATTGTGCTGCATTCGCAATAGCTGCAAATAATTTTCAGAAAATTCCCAAATTATTGGAATTTTCCAATACTAAATTGTACAAGGGCTAATTGAGATTAGTATGGATGCAGGAAAAAAACTCAGAACCAGTTACAGCTCAGCTGTATTTTTCCCTTCTTCCTTTGTATGTTTCATTGTGGTTGAATGGTTTTAAATTGTGATTGCATGCTTTTCAAGAGACAAAAACAAAGAAAACCATTACCAAATCAAAAACTTTACCTTGTTCAAAAGAGCTGTTTTCTTTATTAGAATCCTTTTAAAAAATTGCAAAAAACAGGTCCACAAAGGGTACACCCTTGCAGGCCCTTGCATTTGCAATTAAAAATTAATTAGCACTTGCAATAAAAAACAACCTTTCTGGCTCTAGCTGATTTTTTCCCTTCTTCCTTAGTGTTTTTAATTGTGGTTGAATGGTTGTAAATTGTGATTCTCACCAAAGCCTATCAGAAAACAGAGGTTCTCAATCAGAATCCAATGAAGATCCCATCAGAGCCCTATCAGAAAAGACAGGATTTGTCAAAACCTTAGAGAAGCCTTGGGGAAGAGTTGAGATTTTCGAGTTACAATTGCAAAGCAGACCCCAAAAAAAAAACATCGGGGGGGCCCTTTGCTATTGTCGATGTAACATTAGTCATGTTTGATATACTGTCACATCTGTCACTGCGATACCTGGGCTTTACCCGCTACCCCTGTCTCGGCATCATCCCAGCACTCGGCATCACTCAGCTCCCCTGCCGTCTCTTTTCCCGGAGGAGCTGTGTACACAAAGCTCACCCTGACAGTACGACAGTTCTCCAAAAGAGATCCCCAACCGATAATAGGTGTGTGTGTGTGCATATAAACATATAGATATATAGTCTGAATATGCCTCTATATATATATATAATGTAATTGTTCTGTGTGTACATACGTATGTATATATAAATATATATTAATATATTGCTATATATATATATGTATATATATATACATACACAAACTTGTTTGAGCACCGTACATCCTGTGGGGTATGAATGGGGTTATAATTCCCCATGATTTACCAATATCAGGGGTGTTTGTGTGTGTGTATCTTTCATGGCGGCTGATGTTTTCGCGCTTGCTGCTGTAAAAACTGAGGCGTCCCCCTCGCTTGTTTTCAACTCCGGTGAGGTTTTGATCATTGACCTCGTTTAGCGCAGCACTTGGCGTTGATCTTTCCTAACCTCGCCGAGTTTTGAGGCTCGTTTTGCACCCAAAGGCTAGCGGCTAGAGCACTTAGAGTTGACCCCATATGAGAGTCATCCCAAATATAATTCAACTGACACCAGACATGTGGGATGTTCTATGGTGAACTAACATAGCAATGGAGAATCACCATGCTATTAATGGGAAAATCCACTATTTCTATGGCCATTTTCAATTGCTATGTTAGTTCACCAGAGGGTATGTTCTATGGTTTATCATCATGAAATATGTTCCATATGAAATTCATTGGCCACTTTTATTACGGTCTCCACCATGGTTGCACGAAGCTACAAAAAAAAACTCTGGTAATATATAGCTCCCACTCTATCCCGTTCTATCCAAGTGTATCCCCTACTATCTGTTGGTTTTATACCCAATCTTTGAGCTTAAATTCACCATTTCTGAATAGGATTATCTTACATAAAAATGTGGGACCCCTCCCCAACTTTATGGTTACATAATTACCATTGTCCCAATTACTTAATGGCTATTGTGTGGGCACACAATTCTTGGTTCTAAGTGTATCCCTCAAATCATACGTGGGTTCATCTCACAATTTATATCAAAACTTTGGATATATCAATGAGATAAATATACATAGATACACAATGATACACATTATCTATTAATATATATACATATTATAGACCTGTTTCAATATATATATATATATGTGTGTGTACTATATAGTTATTGTATCATATATGTATATATTAATCTGTGTATATATATATATCAGATATGAAAATATGTATATATATATATATATGTCATTTATATGTGACATTTATATATTATATATGTCATTATATAGATATATATATATATATCGTGTATATATCATGTATATATCATGTATATATCATTTATATATCATTTATATATCATCTATCATGTATATATCACGTATATATCATGTATATATCAGTTATATTGTTTTACAGGTCACCTAGCCAAAAGTAACCAACACTAGCGCGCTTGTTTCTTGAGCCATGCACAACGAGTATATCCAGTGAAACCCAATAAAAACACCCCCCGCCGCCCCGCAGTATTAACGGAGGGCGGAGAGGCAAACTCGATCGCCAGAAGTGACCTGAGAGCGATCGGGCTAAGATTGAACATCACTGGAAACAAAGTATGGTTGTGCGGTTGATCTCAGCTCTACGGATGCATGAGGCAAATAAAAGGATATCGGGTGCATTCATTTTGGATCCTCAGGCTGCATGTGTCGACAAAGCAAAAGCAACATCGGCCTGGCTTCCGCCAAGGCATAGGAGCATTACCACTCCTTTCAATGCCTTGGAAAATTGAAAGCTACTGTATCAGGCTAATGTACACGGCTATATACACGCGCAGCAAATGCAATGGATCGGATGCTGGTGTCAATGTCTTTATGAAGCAATTGGGAAAAGTATTCAAGTTAATCAAGTTAGAATTTCAAGTTTGGAAATGTGTGCACTTCGATTGAACTGAATGACCATAGGTCAGCTTTCATCCAATCGGCCAAACCTTCCGGTAGGCATAAAATCATGGCACAAGATGTGAAACATCTACCACGACTCAAACTCTACCGTCCCATCATTGTAGGTGCGCTTGAAGTGCGGTTGGCCGTTGATCTCGCAGTACTCCTCAGCAATCACGAGCGGCATCCTCGGCACTTGCTGTGGAGGTTCTGCTGCAGGAGCTGATCCAGAGGCTGCTTGGGCAGGGTCACCAGCAGCAGGAATTGTGTCAGGCACAGGCGTCGCTGTTGAAGGTGGCCGCACTGGCTCCGGAGGAGCTGCTGAGGAGCTTGATGCTGTAGATCTTCCCCAAGGATCAGCAGTCCATCCTCTGCCAGAGTAGCCCTGATTCCAATTCCAGCTTTGCCATTGGGCCTGCCCTCCCGAGCGGCTTGAGTAAGATCCATACGAACCCCATTGTTGCCCTCGGTTCCATCCACTGCGGCACTCAAAGGATTTGTGGCCATACTGACCGCACTTCCAGCACTCAATGGCCTGCTGAAAGATTGGTCGTTGTTGCTGACCATAACCCTTGCCCTTGCCCTTGGCTGGCTTCTGGATCGGGTCAAAGTGACGCCGGTATCCCTCTCGCCCTTCGCCAGTACCCGTCTTGGAGGACCTTGCCAATGGAAACTCAGCCACATCTGATGCGGTGGCTTCATCCACGAAGGAGTGCTCCTCACCCTTGATGTTATTATATTGTTCCTTCCACTGCCTCTTCGCGAAGTCGACGAGGTCAAAGAAACAATCTTGGGCTGAAGCCTGATCCACAGGTAACACTGAGCCAGACCAACCAAATAACATCGGCGTGGGTTCCCCCCTCGCTTTCAGTAAGTCCGCAGCAAGAACAGCAAATTGTGGGAGTGTAAAAACACGTGCATGATGTGCAACCATGGCTTCCTTGGTAACGTCCAACGGGAGTCGGATGTCTCTGTTGAAGTCAGGCATAAAAATCAAACGAGTGCTGACACCTGTTCCCAGCTGCTTTTCTCGCTTCTCTCGGGTACGGCCAACATCAGGGGCAATGCATTTTGCCAGATCCTCCAAAAACTGACAACAGTCAGGGGTTATCTGGCCAACCGCATTGTTGAACAAATAAAATGGGTCCTTCTCCATGCGGTCCTGGATCGATTTGAAGCCGAGCTTTGTGTATCTTCCCGCATGTGTCTGAGCAGCGTCCTTGAGATTTCCGAAGTTACTTCGTCCAGCTCGACGTTGATCTGCTCGGGTGCGGTCAGAAACTCGCTGAGCACGCGGCTGCTTCTCAAAATCGATCTTGTCCAGGGAAAACACCTTATTGGTTTTCTTGGCCGAGATTTCCATCCGGCATACCTCTGTCGCAATTCTTCCATCCGACCAAGCAATCAGCCATTTGAAGCACGACTGACACTTGTGGGTGCCCTCAATGTTCTGTTCACCGCAGAAGTGGCATCTGACCTGCTGCATCTCAATCTTTGAGCTGTAGATGTAATCCTCAGCATTTGTTGAGCGCTGGGCCAGCCCTCCCGGGCGGCTTCCTTTTCCCTTGCCTTTTCCCCGGCCCTTGCCCTTGCGGATGGTTTCAGCATTGGACAAAGCACCAAAGGAGGCCATCTTCAACGTCACCTTGTCTTCAAAGGGTCCTGAAGTTCCTTCACGTCGACGAAGAAGTGGGGGAAGCTCTTCCGGAGAGTCAGTCATCTGCATCTGGCCTGGTCGAATGGACTTGCCGCTCATGAGGTAGGCCTTCAGACTGTCCCTGGCGTTGGCATACGGGCTCTTGGACAAGGCTTCTTTCTTCGGAGTGTCCTGGTCCTTGTGGGTCTTCATTTTGCTGTTGTACCCCACACGCGTGATCTCATAGGGGCGATTCACCCAGGCAAACTCCCTGTTGACAGCATCATATGTGCAAATGATGTTCTCGTTGGAGATCCAGTCAGGGCTTATGATTGCTTCGTCTGTGCGAAACAATCGGCAGCCGCTTTGGACGATGAGCTCGGTGTCAAAGGCAATGTAATATTGCTTCCCGGCTCGCGTTCCCGCGAGCTTTCTGCCACCGACTGAATCATCCCATGGATGCGACGCAATAAAGAAATTATGCGCCCTTCCTGTTCTTTGGGGCCAGCCACCTGGGATGAGACCATGTTCAACTATCTTTTCCATAGCGAGCCTGTCGCAGCTATGGTAGATAACCCTTGGGAGTGCAGCCATCAACTCCGGCACAAGGTCTGGACGAAGGTTTGTCCTTGGCAACTTGGGCGTGTCGAGGTCGGCCTTGGAGAAGGTTGGATCCAGAGTAAACACTTCCTTCACCAGCGATGAAATCTTGGCATTTTCCACCACTGCGCGGTTGTGTCCTTGGACTGCTCTGATGGCGACAACCTTCCATGGCAAACCCTTCCAGGTTGCTTCAGGCAAATCGGGCTGGGCCACTTTCACCTGGAAGCGCCTGGTGTCACTGTTGCGCACAATGGACAGGACCTCACTGATCTTCGGGTAGGAGACGTAGTGGGCCATCGTCTTCATCACCGCCTCGAAATCCATCGAAAGATCCATGGGATCGATGTCTGGGCTGCGAGCACCGTAGCTCAATGCGTGTCCACGGAGAACATAAGACAACTTTGTGGAAAGAAATCTCAGTCGCCCTTGGCCGCAATACTCCTTGGGGATCCTGTTGATCATGTCATTGGGGTCCAACCATACTGATCCCTCTTGGCGTTCCGTTGCTTCTTCCAACTTGCGAAGGGCTGCATCAGCTTCGACACTGAGTCGCGGCGCTTTCTGTCTGGGCTGCGCTTTGGACTCTGGTGCCTTTTGCTTTTCACTCTTCGGCATTTTCTTTTCGGCCGGCTTTCCAACTGGCTTGTCAACCTCCACCTTCTTCTCGGTTTTGGTCAGGTCGACAATGGCAGTCTTGTCAGCAGGCTGTTCGGAAGAAGCAGAAGCCTCAGGAACCGCAGTGTCAGTTGGCACACCCTTCCGGGCAGCATCAGCACCTTCCTTCTTCTCAGAGTCAACGTCCATGGCAGTGGCTTCAGATCCACCAGCCTCGGTCCATGTTGAGATCCTGGAAGAAGTCATGTCGCTGGGCTTGGATTCATCACCACCAACCACGCTCCATGTTGAAATCCTCGATGAAGTCATGTCTTCTCCCCCTTTGTCAACCTTGGCAGGTGCATCTTTTGCAGCAGCAGGGTCATCGGCCGACGTTCCCGAAGGCTTTGCCTCAGTGGATGTGATCTCGATGATCTTGTTGAGATCCGCAACCTCCTTGGCTCTGTCCTCCGAGATTTCATCTTCCTTGACCTTCTCATCATGGGGGTTGACAACGATCTTCTCGTTCAGGATCACGTCCCATTCATCAAACTCGGGAACAACCTCAACATCATCTTCGACATCAGTGTTCTCCGGATTGATCTCGATCGACTCAATGGTTGTGGTTGAGAAACCATCAGCAGCGGCCTGATTCAGATCTTCTTGAAGGTATTGTCGGGCCCTGAACTCTTCGGTTTCATAGTCCTCGATCGAAGGGTCAATTGGGACGATGGAGCTGATCTCTTCATCAGTGAAAGCTGTGGGCATCGGCCTTCCCTCCCGGGTGGCTTCCTCGTTGGCCTCAAGGATTCCTGCATGGACCCACATGAGGATCTCCTCATCTGCCTCATCAAAGACCTGGGCAGGGGTTGCCGTTTTCTTCTCAGTGGAGACGGCTTCCATGACCTCTTGAGTGCCGAGCAAAGCCAAACGAAACTGAACCATCGTGGGGAAGAGATGGACCGCGGCCACACGGTCTTGTTCGTTGCTGATGAACTTCTTCACAAAGTACCTGAGCTCGTCCTGCTTCGACATGAGCTCAACGTATTTGAGGTGGAAGGTGATGGCTCCTCTCAAGAAACGATAAACCAGTTTCCGGTTAAACTGGTGGTCGTGCAAGTGGTAGTTGTCGTATTTACCACCTTGAGCGAGCATAGTGGAGTTCACACATTGAATGCCGCGCTCCGCCAGCCAGTTGATGTGCTTGCCCATCTCACGATTGTAAGATGGCGGCAATGAGTATCCGGAATGGTCACCGTTCCCGATGACTTGCACAGACATGACACGGGGGTCCTTTGAAATCTCAACCAGTCCTTCCAGGGATCGCTGCACCTTCTTGTACTGCTTGTCGACGTACTCGGCAGCGACCTTCCGGTCGGCTTCTGACTTCGTGAGATTGGATTGGTGAATCCATGTACACCCTTGGTATCCAAAGTCCCCGTGCACATCGTTCCCCGCCCATCCGACGACGACCATGATCGGGAGTGTTGGTCTATCGAGAAGGCGATTCTCACGTTCGACCTTCTCAATCAACTCCCAGATTTGGTGGTTAATCGCACTGAGCCCCTTACCCCATTTCAGTCCTGGGTAAACGGACCTGATCTGGCCAATGGCGTACTCCTTGCTCTGTAGCAGTTCACCAAAGGAAAGCCTGGAGCAGAGCACAGGGTTGTCGTGGTTGGCCACGAGTGCGAAAGATGAGTCACCAACAATAATCAAGTCGGCCTCACCTTCCGGTGGGCATTCAACGGCACCAAACAAAGCAGCAGGGATGTCCTTCACCAAGTCAACAATGTCAGTGTAGGTCCTCTGCGTTTCGTTGGTGTCCTTCCCGATGAGACCATCAATCACGTCACCAATCGGGATTTGCCCACTTCCAATCTTGTTTGCACCTTCATAGCCATCAGGAAAGATGCATGCCACACATGAGCCTCGAATTGTAGCCAGTTTCTTTTCCCATTGGAGAATCCTCTCATAGATCGTCAAGCGATACTCCGGAGCGATCTGCTCCACCTGGAAGTTCGCATCTTGGCGCCAATTGGCATGTTCCGAACCTGGCCGACCTTCCGGAAGACGTACCCCAGCTTGAGCTGCTTCCGTCACATGAGGAGGAAGAGACACCGAAGCGGAAGAAGCGTCCAACATCACGGCAAAGAAAGGCAGGTCGGAGACGGCGAGCAAAGCACACGCAAATGTTCGAGCAGATTGAGCTGCCCGGTCAAAAGCTCTATGCACACAATCAGTAAAAGGGTATGAATAACTCTCGGTTTCTTTGAGTGGCTTTCCTCTCCCTTGCACGTGGTCATGTGACTCGTCGCATTGATATTGTGACAGTTCCAAACCAATTTCATCAACTGTAGTGGCGACAGTCCAGGGCTTTTTGATAGGAATCCCTTCGTGGTCTTTTGTGCCGAGCATACATCCATGGAAATCATATCTCTTCAAGGAGAATTCATGGATAAACTTGATTACTCTCGGGAATTTCCAGTACCGACAATTCTGAGGCCATTCAATTGCGACTTCAAAGTCTCTGGATAACCGATGAACAAATCTTTCAAAGGCCTTCCATAACTTCTTCATAGTCTTGACATGTTTCATGACCTTCTTAGCGGCACTTGGGATTTTCAAGTTCACATGAGACCACGATGTGCCCCCCGTGCAAGGGAGGCTCAGCCACAAAAGGACATCTTTGGACATTGGAAAATCGTTCACAATGCTTGCAACATACTGTTGATACTCTTCGTCCAACAAACTGTGTTTCTCGGTAAACTGAATCACTCTACATCCAACGGCGGCTTCTCTGGAAACATCACTCAACTTGGACATGGGACTGCAGCAAATTTCCACTAGCAAACGATTGGGGTTCAGGCTGGCTCTCGGTTCCCCGGAGCTTCGACTGGATGCCATAGCCTTGGGCCGTGGGGTACCAGTCGTTGCACGATTAGAACCGGATGAGCTGGCCTTACTACTCTTGGGTGCTACGTGGGACATGAGGGCCAGTGCAAATCGCCATTTCTCTGCATTAGTGAAAGGCTTAGTCAAGATGTCTGCAACCTGCATTTTAGATGGTCCATATGTCAAATCATACCATCCCCTCTTGTACTGCTCTGATAACCATGACAAGTTGATCCGTTGTGTTTTGTCTGTATGACGAAACGATGGTGACTTACCGTTTTCCAAGATTCTGATGGTGGCTTGGTTGTCCTCGACGAAGACTCCACGGATGCTCTTGGGAGGGAAGAGTGACACCATGTAATCACCCATTTTCTCTTGTCCTACAAATTCAAAATCAGTAAGTGCTTCCCGAACTTCCGATGATTCAACTTCATAGTCACTTTCGTAAGGCCCATAAACACGGAAGAATGTCTTTCCCGTCCATTGCTTGTCAACAGGTCTGGTGCCCCGTCGTTTCCAATTGTCCTGAATGAAGTCCATCATTCCTGATGAAATAAAGATAGTTGTTCTGGAGTTGCCAATTCGTTTGATGGGGATTGGAATGGTTTTGGACTCGGTCGGATTGAAAAGGTGGGCCCTGTTCTTGGTGTGGACACGGACGAGCAATCTTCTATCCCGTAAAAACTCCCAGTACTCACCGTTACCCTCAGGTTGGGTCTTGATACTTTCTCTTGGCAAACCTCCCGGAGTGCTTGATCCCCCCCCCGCGTTCTGGAGGTAGGCCCATAAACCGGATGAAGGCAGTCCTACAGCGCGGAGGGAAATGTTTGCAGCAACTACTTCGGCTTCAGTGCTAGAAACTGACACTGATGTTTGCTTCTTAGAGAATGCAGTGAGTGGGAAATAAGTATTGGGGCCTATTAGGACTAAGAAACATCCAGTGGTACTTTTATTGTCGTACTCACCGGCATGATCGGCGTCGGCAAAACACCAAAGTTTGCACTCTTGAATTCGATCGCCAACGAAGGCTTTGAGCTTGTGATCCAATGTAGAATGTATGTAACAAATTAATCTATGCAATGCCTTATCGCAATCTATTGACCATTTTGTTACTCGAGCTGCTAGTCCTTGCACGGCTCTAAGCAAGTCATATCTTGCCATACGGGCGGCAAATAGGATCTTCATCAAAACCCTTGCAGCTATTGGAGCAAGTGCACCTTTCGGCTCGGACTCCCCTTCCAGAGGTCTTGCAATCCTTTCTTCATGAAAAGGAGTGGATACCTGCTTGAGGGGTTTGGCGTCTTTACCGGCAAGTGACTGGTATCGGTCAATACATGATTGCAAAAAGGGTTGCATATCATATGTCATCACATTCACTGGCTTGGACATACAAGGTTGATCTTTGAACAATTGGTCCATGTATCTGAAACCTTGAGCTCTCGCTTTCTTCTTGGCATCGTTTTTATCTCTTTTAATTGATGCAACTGCAATTTTGGGATCTTTGCATGTCTTGGTAAATAGGTAAGTGGCACCTACCCATAATGCAGGCTTTCTCTTCCCTTGTGCATAGCCCCCCGTTTCGTCAAGGTACTTGTCCCATTCAGAAACGGCATCGTCTTCCGACGTGCTTTGCACAAAGTCAGTAAACCTAACATCAGTCAAGTTACATGCAGTTATGATTTCTTCGTCTGGAACATAAAATCCCTTTCTTGGTTGACAGTGATGTCTGATGTAGACTCCTTTGGATGCGTCAACTTCCCAAAAGTCCTGTGTCCTCTCCGCTGCTGCGGCCTCCTTGGCGGCGGGATCAGGAAGGGACTTGTCGAAGAGGTGAGCGAAAGGGTGATCATGAACCGTCAGCTTAACTTGAAGTTCTTGAACATGATCACATCCAAGATATCGACCAATGTCAGTGGGGACATCCATATCGATTCTGGATCCAACTAACTCCCATCCTTTCGGCATCGACTCTTTAGGACCTGACATTTTGAAGTCATCTACATACACTACCAAGAGGAGCTTCAATTCAGGATGAAAGAACACTGATGGCCACCCTTCCGGGTCAGGCATTATGAACCCCACCGCTATGAGCATCCTTTCGCAGTGAATTTCCCAAAGTCCCCCCGAGTCGGGGTGACCATATAAGGCAATGCGAAGGAGTACAACGGGGCGTCTAAACTTGCCTACCCAATGTTTGGGCCATCTATCAACTGGAAGTTCCACCCAGGTTTCGATTCCTTCCATTAGTGCTTGAGTATATGCTTGGACACCATCATTCTGTTGAGTTATGTGTCCTGGCTGTGAACCATATGCATCCACAGCTTTACCAGCCTCCATGGTTGCAGGCGATGAGCCTAGCTCGGAGAAAAGAGCAACATCGGCGTTCTCATCACGGACATTGTTGCCCTGGAATACCGTTCTACCCTTAAATTTCCTAAGCTTGTGGCCCATTGGAAGCTCACTACCTTTTTCAACACAAATCTCAAACACTTTTCCAACATGTACTTTCTTCCCTTTCTTTTTGGCACCTTCGGAGACTACGCTCCACTCTTGAACGGTATCGTACAACCAGGCAGTTTTCTTGACGAGCTTATTCCACTCAATGTCAAGAGATTCTTGAGCTTTAGGGTTGGACCTAATCTCCTTCTTGTTGACTGGCCGGGCCACAAGAGTATTGATGATCTTTTCCCCGCTCATTATACTTACCCGGGCGCACTTAACCCGATGCCTATCTTGGGAATACTTACATGTGGGCATGGTTGGAAAATCATCTTCTGAGTGATATGCATGATGGAGTTGATTGATAATACTTGCAACACCCTTCTTGGATTTCTCGAGTCTTGCAAGTTCTTGTTCGGCTCTAACGGCCCGTTTCTTCTCAGCTCCATCTCTGGCTAACTTCATTTGTTCTTCCCTGATTGCTTCTCTTCTGGCTTTCACGGACATGGACTGCCAGACAAATGATGGGATGTCAATCGGTTTACTTGATCCCTTGTACCTTCTTGTTTTGAATCCGTCTGCACTATAGAACTGTGGGTCATCTCTTCTTATTTTCTCAATATCACCGGTGGAAGGATTGATGACTTCGATTAGATCCTTATCCTTCGGATCATCCCCAGGGATAGCTTCATCTACTGTTATTTCCGGCTCCGTCCTCTCGCGAAGGTCAATGATGTCCTTATGGAAGATCGTGAGCATGACCTCACATGGAGCGATGGTCTCGTTCCAGGCCTCGTATTTTGGCCAGAGGATGAAGTTTTGGTCTAAGATGAACCAGGCATCGTCCTTCCTATGGCATGTTGTCCGATAGGGATACTCTTCAGTCGAAATCTTGCTGTTAGGAGAAATGTAATGATCACAATCTCTTCTCACGTTGACGTGACAATCAGCATATTCGTACCATCCCTCTCGGTCTTTTATATGTCTCATGAAGGGTAGCCATGTTTCATCGTGGACGGCATGGGCAGTAGATAATTGGAAACTTTCTTCCTGGGATTCTTTGTCATCATCATCCATTTTTGCATCCTGATCCTCCAAAGCCGGCTCTTGGTTCCCCAGAGCTTCGGAAAGTCCCGGGTCATCTTTTCCAAAAGTCGTTCTGCCTTGGAGAGGAAATTGCGTATCACTCGGTTTATTGATCTTGATTACCCGCAGGATTGATGCAGTACCATTGGATTCATTTTCAATAAGATCCTTGGTAGGTACAACCATGAATTCTTTTCTCCACATGAATTCGGGGTGAATGGCATAGCCAAGGAATAAACCAGGGCTCGATGTTGGGTCGAAACGGAGCCCATCCTTGTTCTTCTTTCTTGGTCCATTCCAATAGTCGACAAGACAACCAAAAGGAATGAGGGGACCGTCAAATCTCGATCCAAAACGTAATTCCCATGGTGATTTGTCTCCCCCCGTTGCAATGACATTCTGCATGAAGCACCAATGTCGGGCAGCATGCGGCCAGTGCCAATGATTCAGTCCTGCTTGGAGCAGATTGACACGAGTGCCTTCAAGAACTGACCGAACCGCTCTCTCGGCTTGGGCGTTGGACTTGGATATGTAGTCCCTACTTAAGACATGACGGCACTGAAGGATCTTCATTGCTGAGATCAACTCGGGTGCATTGTCACTGTAGAAAACTCCTATTTTATCTTCATGTCCAACAAAATGTTTAATTGCCAAGATAGCAGCATTGGTGGTTCGTCTGGCATTGGGGTAGACATAAATAAATCCTGTTGCTATGTCCTTCACTACGAGTGCACTTTTCTCTTCATCGATCCCCAACTCATCTTCATCTCTGGTGACAATAAAATCAGCAGTGATGTGGTCACCAAATTTCTCAGCTTTAACTTTGGTTGATCCGCCTACAGCTCTTGAGGGTGGCTTGAACATCTTAGCTCTGGTGCATATGTCACAAAAAGGGTTCTTAGGGATGTGAGTCAGCATATGTCGAATAGACTTTGCTTCTTCTTTCAAATCTTTCTCCCCTAGTGACCTTTTGTGAGCGCCATCATCATGGACGTTACTACTGCTACCCTTGGATCCTTCCACAGGCGGCTCAACCTCCCGGTCGGCATCAGGAACATCAACCTCCTCAGCCTCCAAGGGCTGGGGCTCCGGTAAGTCAACATTAATACCCATGGGGTCATCACCAATGATTTCAATGTCCCCATCGGGCTCCGGAGATTGTCGAGCTTCATCTGATGCCGGGGTGGCAATGCTTGGTCTAGGCTGAGTTGATGGAGTAGAAATCGTCTTTGAATTGTTTGCAAAGTAGGGTACGTAATCTCTGACAACTAACTCAATGCGTTCCCCATTTGGTTTGACCATGTACGGAGGTTCACCTTTGGAGCCTCTCCATATGAAGTCGTAACCATCATCAATGCATCTCATCCCGACTGAAATGACAGGAGGTGAGCTTTGAACAAGATATGGGTCAATGGTCTTGCCTAACTTTGGAACAAATACTTTTCCTTGTTTCGATGACGAACTTTCACCATTGGCAGTAATCATGCGAATGGGATTGTTGGAGTAGTATCCATAGTCATCTGGCAATTCGCTATCATTGACAAGATCTTGAGCACTCCCCGTATCTGCAATCCAGTCAAGTTCGAGGTTGATCGCTCCCTTCACGTCTTCTCTACATTCCGCAGGGGTGGCTTTGATTCCCTTTGGGATACATTCATTGCAACCAAAATCTGTGTCACATAAATAGGCACATTTGCATTCTATTCCCCGAAGACAATTGGAAACAGATCCTGCCAACATGGTACCGGTCAAAGCGGCATCATTCACAGCAAGTTGATCAACTTCAAACTGATGTCCCCATGGAAAGGTAACCTTATCCTTGGTGACTGCGTTTCCAATTGGCCTCAAGTTCCCTCGGACTTTAACATGAGATACGTCCGGCGAATCATCAAAACGAATCGATGGACAAAATACTCTTGGTTGAGGGATACAAAATGCCTGAGACACGGATGCAAGCATGGATGCAACAAGACAAACTGCGGCAGGAGACGGCTTAGATGAACTGGCCCCGGATCCTTTAGACTTCGGGGACTTCGGGCTCTTGGGGCTCTTAGAGCGGCTAGAGCTTCGGGATCCCTTCCTTTTCGGGTTCTTGGGATTCTTCTTTTTATTTTTGTTTTCGCTACTGGCCGAACGGGCAGGAGTAGCTTGTCTTGGTTTTCCCACTGAACCCTCATGAAGGAATTTGCAATCAGCTCCTCTATCGCAACGTCCCTGTTTCCAAAATTTGCAAATCTTCTTACCTTTCCCCTTTGGTCTGGGAGAACCAGAACGTTCATTTGAGCGACCTCTGGTTTTGCTGGGTTTGCGACTTCTATCACGTGGCTTGGGGACTTCATGCTTGTAAGTACAGTTGTCCTTGCTACAGCCTCCCTTATTCCATGCCACACAATACCCCTTGGGGATGAATCCTGTCTTGCCCTCGACTGCGGGAGCGGAGGGACGACCGGAACCCGAAAGACCTTTGGCAACTCGATCACGATTTGCCTCCAACCTCTCACGGTCAAGGTGGCGTCGCACGGCAGAAACAAGAAAACTGTAGTTCCGTTTTTCGGTTCCTTCATCAGCTCTATGATACTCATTCATGTCATGTTGGATGGCCTTACAATTCTTCACTTGTTTGTAGAAGAGTGTTTCCAATACACTTTCGTCAGGAGCCTGGACAATACCAGCCAACACTTGATCCCAGTTTGAAATGAAAGACTTCAAATTCTCCCCACGCAATTGGACACTGAACAAATCTTGAAGGGCATAGGTTGCTCCGTGCTTGATGTTTGTACTGAAGTGGTCATGCAACATGAACAACACTTGTCTCCCTCTTACAATTCGTCCAGCGGTGGCTTCAGTCTCTTTGAAGGTATCAACCTTGCGGGCGAAGTCACCAGTGATAATATTGGTGAGTGCAGAAAGTAACTTTGCATCAAGTGTCGCAAACGGCGCAACCTTCCGGAGCGCTTCAAGGGTCTGTTCTTCTTTCCAAGAATCACTAATCCACTTGAAAGCACTATCGGGATCGGTTGATGCTGCTACAACTGCTTCTCTGGTCTTAATTCTCCAATTGCGATAGGTTTCTGCCAATGGGAATGCTGGAATCTTGATGGTGTCAGCTTCCTTGACTTTGGGTTTATCGTCATGCCTTTGGTCAACGTAACCACCAAGAAATTTGATCATTCTTCGCCTGAACTTTTCATCATCGTCATCATCGGGATCATCATAACCGTCATCACCACCGTCGGGGGGGTTTGGATCATTCCTTTTCTTTTTGGGAATCTTACGACCCTTATTTCCCTCCGGCTTGTCATCAGGTGGTGAGGGTGGTCCACCTCCCCCGTTCCCTCCGTTGCCATCTCCTCCATCCCCAGGATCGTCACCATCTGGCAGATCGTCTTCCCCCGGCTCGAAGTAGTCCACTTCATCTGGGCCTAGCTCGGTCGGGGCATATTGATTTGTCGGCGCAGGGGAATTGACGTTATCCATGGGATGGTTATCTCGGCGTCGATTATTGGCCTCTCCTCCCGAAAGGCGTTCCTCAGCGGAAGACCTTGCAACATCCGACTCCTTCTTCACTTGAACTGGGACTCGATATGATGGATCATGATAAATAATCTCAATACCATCCTTTTCATAAGTTTCAGTACCAGGTGAAGTAAAGCTAATCGGTGCTCTTGGAATAGGAGGTCGGGCAACACTCGTCGGAGGCGCTGTAGGTGCAGCTTTGCGGGTTGGTGGAACAAACTCAAAATTTGGGACCTCCGTTGGTGCATGAGTTCCGGCTGTGATGGTCATGGCGGCAGTTTCAACAATCGGACTTGGACGGACCTGAGCAAATTGGGAATCGAGCATACTTTGCAGTTTCAGATTGTGTTGCATCTGGGCTTGTACCATGTGTTCAAGCTGGGTAATGCGCTCATTCTGAACCCTTCTCTCTTCCTCAGCTGCTCTTCTCAACTCAAGGATCTCTTGCTCCTTACTTGATAGTGATTGTCGATGGTTAGCATCAATGACACGTTGATATGCCTGAATTTTCTCATTCATCTGAGCCTCACGGAACCTTACATGTTCATGCGCCTCATGCTGTAAGTTCTCTTTATATTGAGCACCTGCATTTAAAAGTTCTTGTTCTTTGATTCTGATAGCATCAAGGGCCCTCTGACTTTCAATGCCCTCGCGGACTCGCAGAGCTTCCTTCAACTCCTCAGTCTTGGCTGTGTGGACGGCTTCGGCCTGAGCTTCGGTGTGAGCCAACACCTCACGATGACGGAGCTCGGCCGCTGTTTCCACAAGGCTTGTCATTGCAGGATCATGTGAATGTACATGCAAGTTCTGCTCGACGAAATTGACTTGAGGATTATCCATCTGCACATTGTGATGGAATGTATTGTGAACGTTCATTTGGTTCAACTGGCGAGTCGGCGGCCCACCCTCCCGAGCGGCTTGGGGAACACAACCACGGTGGTTGAAACCCACATGGGAAGGCACAATTGCGTTACCCATGGGTGGGAAGTGGCGGCGTTCCCTTAGGCTTCGTGACTTATCGGAAGATGGTGGGGTGCTTATATCAAAATTAAATGGGGTGTTACTTATAGGCAAGTTACCGGGGTTGGCCATGGCGGCGTCAGAGGACATGCGCCCGGTGCCCTCGGTGGAAGAACCCGAGGGGGCAGACATTGCCTACAAAAGAGAAGTTAGCTTACGGCTGATAACCTGTTTTACAGGTCACCTAGCCAAAAGTAACCAACACTAGCGCGCTTGTTTCTTGAGCCATGCACAACGAGTATATCCAGTGAAACCCAATAAAAACATATATATCATGTATATATATATATATCATGTATATATCATGTATATATCATGTATATATCATGTATATATCATTTATATATCATTTATATATCATTTATATATCATTTATATATCATGTATATATCATGTATATCTGACTTACATAGATTTATATATATATATATACATACACCCCATTTCTTTCCAGAAATTCCCAAGCCCGTGGCCCCTCGGTCCCTCAAGCCTCACGGTCTTCCTGGTGTGTTTGGAGTCCGAAAGCCGTGACGCGCGCACCGCCATCTCACCTGGTTGAAATCCCGAAATTCAAATTCTGGAAGAAAATCCTGTTGGAAAAAAAAAAAAAAATGGTGATTTCAATAAAATCTGGGTATCCTTCGAATTCAATCAATGCGATTTCACCCCAGGATCTTCCTTTTGTACCATGGGACAGTGAGGATCCTGTCTCATATGCCTGGTTGAAGTTGGGTCGCAACTTAACAAAGTAGGATACCAAAGACAAACAACACTAGGATGATCATCCTGCGTGTGCTGCCAAGGCATCATACTTTTCAACAGCAGATTGTATATTAGTGGAACTACCAACCCACGGTGGTTGAGTCACTTGTCCCAAACATATAAGCCAGTTGGGGATCATGTTGGTTGTAACCCCTCAAAGCGTCCCCTCAGTTTTCACCCGAGTTCCCAGGTTTTCTCCCAGTGCCGGTTGCATCTCCAAGTGCCAAAAATACACCCTACAGCCCTACACATCAAAAATATTTTAAAAAAAAACGCTAAGACGGAAGGTACCTCCCATCAGAATCCATAAAAATGGTTGGTTGATGTTGCTGATATACTGCCTTTTTTGTTGGTTGCTGACCATTGGACCATCCCATATGAGGCCCGGACCCCCACTGCTCTTGCGCCTGCCAGAGGGACCTGAACTGGTGAGCATCGAGCTGGATGCATCAGTGGAAGTGATGACCAAAAATGAGTGGAACCAGGGTCAAATGAAGTTGTAAGCCTTACTCATGACAAGAAAGTCCATTGTTGTAGGATCCACGAACCGCACAACGTGGGATTGTGATGCAGAAGAGTAAAGCCAGACCCCTACTGAGCTGGGGAAGTGTCGCTTTCAGCACCTGAAAGTTGTTGCTGAATGGGTAATCCATGCAGCCACAAGGTGTCAACAGTCTGTGTCTCTCAATGGGTGGCCCCATTTCGACCATGGGATGATTAACTATGACTACTTAACTATAACTATGACCATTAACCATGGATGATTTAACCATTGATGTTGTTTGTAGCTGGGCCCTGTTGATGAATTAACCATTTGAAGTTGATGATTTAACCAAATCACTGGGCACTGGGAACAGTAGCTGATGCCATTTTCAGGTCCTGGCTGACAACCATGCCGCCTTTGCTGCCCAAGCCTCAAGCTGGGGCTTGGGCAGAGATGCCCGAAAGAAAAGGATCAATAGATTGGTTTAAGGGAAAATCTACAGGAAACCATGGTTTTTACCATCAAATTGATCGGGCTTTCCTGTAAATTTTCCCATTATCCAATTCTATGAAAGGATCAGCTTGAGGACGTGCTATGAAAAAAATTCTTGGGCGTACCGATGTCGATATCCCGATGCCTTACAGCCATGGGAAATTATGCAAATCTGTCCGTGCTGTTGGGCGACTTCGTTTTCACCTGGCCAAGTTTTTATCACCCAAAAAAACTGCCTATGAACTTGCTCATTTGGTGGTTGTTATTGGTTTTACTCGGGTTTATGATGATACCTGCATCTTTTTTTGGGAGGTTCGTAAAATGGTGCTATCCCCAAAAACCATGGGTTTCAATCATCAAATGCTCCAATTTGGGATGTTTTGGTAACTTACCGCCGTTTCAGGACACCTGCGTGAATTTCCTAACAATCCATGGCTTCTCTGGCTGGTGGAGCCAAGTCACCCCACTGAAAAATCTACGCGAAAGTTGTTGGGGATCATCATGCAATGACTCTACGCTTGGAAATCCAAAGGAATGAAACCACCAACCAGATCATCATTGGCTATATGGGTGTGTCTGAAAATGTTGTGTACCCCATTGTGCCCACTGGTTTTGCTGATCATTGTCCCGTTTTTAAATGGCTATTTCATTGGGAATATAACCCAACATTTTCAGACAAACCCATATACCCTCTGGTAATCAAACGTGGTTTGCTGGAAAGTCCTTCATTTATAGTTGATTTTCCTCTTCAACCCTCCATTTAGTTCAGAGATTTTTTCAGCCAGCCACGTTTGATGACACTGGAGGGAACTCTAATTGTTAGTTCTATATCCAATGATATAATATAGCCATTAAAATCATTGAATCCCCATCAAATATCCATAAAAGATTCCCTCAATCCCACTGAAATGTCCCTATGATATCCCCATCAAATCTCCATCAAAAGCACCATTGAAACCACATAAAAATCGTCATTGGCTACCCATTAATTACCCCGAGCAACGGGGAGTCTCGTCCTCTTCGCCTGGCAGGGGTGCCAACCAGAACGGAGGTCTACAAATATGTGTATATATATACATATATATGTATTGAGTATAGTATATATAAATATACTGTACCCTCTGGTAATTTAACATAGCTATTGAAAATGGCCATTTATAGTGGATTTACCCATTAAACATGGTGATTTTCCATAGTTACGTTAAATTACCAGAGGGTAGATAGTGTGTATGTATTATCATATGCGTATATAATCCCCCTCGTAATATCCCTGATAGAATTCAGCAACCCAGGTGCAATTTTTCGGATCATTGTATAAGACTCCCTGCCTGAAAAAATCAGGACCAATTTTGGTGGTTTCCTTATGTAGTGTGAAAAGTCAAAATGTACGACTTCCATTTCATAAGGGTGCCTTTTATTTTTATTTTTTGGGGAATTATGAAATGACTAATCCTTGTTCATCGAAAGAAGCTCAACCCCGGGTCACCTTATTACTATTTTCTTTTGATCTGTTTTATTGTTATAAAATGATGGTCCATCCTTCAACTGTTTACATTGGGATGGTATGCATCATTTCATGGTTTTGGACGTGCCAACTGTTCTTATGAAATGACCAAAATGTGTCTCTGGTATGCTCGGGTTATAAAATGATGTCCACATGTCGTGGGACCCGGGGCCCTTTGATTTGTAAGGTTTTTGTTGGTCCTACCATCTGGTTATTTAACATCGCCATGGAAAATCCCCGAACGAAATGGAGGTATTAATGATGGGAAAATCATCTATTTCTATGGGCAATGGCTTCCATGGCACCAGAGGGTACACAAAAATATATAGACTTACAACAACACGGGCTTTGAACCTAGGGGCGGAAAACATTGGCACCAGAAAAAAAAAACAAAAAACTTTTTTTCTAAAAGAAATCAAAAGGATCTCACATTTTATAACTCTTGGAATTCTAATTTTATAAAAGTGGCACTGTTTAATTGACATTTCATAAGCCTGGTTGTCATTTTATAAGGGGCTTCCTTATAAAATGGCACCCCCCCGGTTCCAGGTAATATTACGAGGGGGATTGTATACATATATATATATATATATGTTTATATTAGATATATATATATATTATTATATATAGCAATAGCCAACGGCCTATGTGGTGAACATGCAATGCTGCGATCTAGAAGGCCATCCAAAAAGCAATGAATATCAAGGCAATTTGGGATGATTTCCCGCAATCTATTCATGGGAGAACAGTGAGGTCGTTATAATTTACCCATGATATGTATATTATAATATGATTAATATGTATATATATATATGTATTATTTTATCATATATATATATAGTGTTACATATATATATATTCCTTACATATATGTATATATGTATATATTAATTTGTATATGTATATGTATATATATATTACTTTGTATGTATATATGTATATATATATTACTTTGTGTATATATATATATACATATATATATATGCCATATCATTGTTTGCATTGACATATGAATGTTCCCCAATTTCACACCGGTGCTGTTTCTCAAAGAAACCGTGGAAGTTTCTCAAGGAAAGATGTGGATATGGAAATCGTTGGATTGATGGCCATTGATGTGAAATGATGGCCATTGACATCAATATCATCAATATTACATATCTATATATATATAGTATATATATCATATAGTATATATATATATCATATAGTATATATATATATATATCATATAGTATATATATATATTAACATATAATATTAACATTAATATATCTATTTACATATGTATATGTTAATATTATACCCTTTTTTGTCTCTATATCAATATATAATATCTTATAGGATATCAATATTATATCTATGACATATATAGGTGTTAATATATAATCATTATCCTATCTGTATATATTAACATATTATTAACATATAATATCATCAATATTGAAAGATGGCCATTGCCATTGATTGGATATGATTTTAACCATTGGAAAGGGATCAAAAAATCGGCCTCCAGTGCTCACTTCGGCCTCAGAGCGTCGGAGCATCAATGTTGACCAAAGGAGTTGATCATCCAATGTTTTTACCCGGCCTGGTAAACTAATGGGATTTTAATAGGATTTTAATGGGATTTTAATGGGATTTTAATGGGATTTTAATGGGATTTTATGGTGGTTTAATGTGGTTTAATGGGATTGAATATGATATAGCCTCTGGTAAACTAAGATAACTATGGAACATGGCCATAGAAATGGTGGATAAAAACCCATTGAAAATGGTGGATCTTTCCATAGTTACGTAAACTGTAAACGTTTACCAGGCCGGGTATCTTTATTTTGTTCGATGTTCATCCAAATGGTAAAGCAAGTTCTGGGAACTCTACTTAATGTTTGGATTTCATGCTGTCTCAATATATTTGAACGCCTAACTCTTTGCACAATGACAACACGTGTATTTTTAACCATCCGAATTCTATGGCGTCCCGAAACAACTCCGAAACATATGTCTTTGACGAATGAAGGAGCAGGATGATAAAGCTCAATCAGATTTGGAGCTATGTCTTCAACCATTTCACATAATCTCTCGTTTTCATCAGCTCGGTACCAGATCAGCTCCCTGCAGGTTTATCTTGCTGGAGACTACATCTTGTTGGTCACTTGGGTTTGTCTGAAAATAGGGTATATTCCCAATTATAGCCATTTAATAGGGATTATGATCATTAACCATTGGGTTTAGGGGTACACTATTTTCAGACACACCCACTTAGATTCTTTGAGACTCCCGAGGCAGGTTGCTGATCCCCTGACTGTCTGAGACTGTCTAAGACTTGCTGGGACACTCTTTGTGCATAGCAACCCAGCAACCCTTCGCAACCGGCGCAACGGCACCAGCATCTGGGGGCCGTGGCGGTTCGGTAAATCCCAATGGCCAGGAGCTTCTCCTGGCTGGATGCGAGGGATCACGAAGCGGTGGTTCGATGTTTCAAGTGGCCCAGTGGCCTAGTTGATTTACCCTCTGGTAGTTTAACATAGCTATTGAAAATGGCCATTTATAGTGGATTTTCCCA
Organism: Cladocopium goreaui; assembly: GCA_947184155.2. NCBI lineage: Eukaryota > Dinophyceae > Suessiales > Symbiodiniaceae > Cladocopium > Cladocopium goreaui. The sequence continues at coordinate 115,861 of CAMXCT020000164.1, read as the reverse complement.
TTAAAAATTGTGATTTTCCATAGTTATGTTAGTTTACCAGAGGGTACCTACTAAGAGGGCTGATTGTCCATGGGTTTTTTCGATGTTTACCCGGCCGGGTAGCCTCCTGTAATCAGTTCCATGGGTTGCTGCGAAATCCACCATTTACACCATGGATTTTCCAATCTCAACCTCCATCAATATATTGGGGGCAAAATTGACTCGCCATGGATTAGCAAACTTTGTTTGCCCTAATCCAATTGATGAATTTTACTCCAAACCCAAAGCTATGGCTTGATTTTGCTTGAGTTCGGGTGCAGACCTCATGTTCGGGCAAACCCTGACACGTCCCTTTTGTGTTGTTTAAACTCCCAAAATTTTGCTGCTTTGATCCCCTGTCTTGTTGACATTGTTTGACGTTGTTCATAAATCCTAATGTTTGTTGATGAAATGTCCATGTTTTTTTTCTGACATCCCTCTCTGTTTGGGGGCAAAATCACATTTTTTCTTGGCACAAATCATATTTCTACCAGCTATACCATCGACTTTAATCCAAGAATTGCCAAGTGACAAATACTTGTATATATATATATATATACATAATTAAAAAGTGCGTATGTGCATAAATATGTACATGAATTTGAATATGTACAGGTACAGGTGTAATATGTCTCTGTATCTGTATCTACATACATATCACATATATGTAATGTATATTATGCGTATAAACATTTAGGTGTTTGCTGATCTCTCAAAAAGATAGTGAATGCCTACATAAAGTATCGAATCACCTGCAGCATAGGGAAAGGATTCTTGAAAGCAAAACATGAGCAATCTCATCGTTTTGTGGAGAGTGTATTATAAAATTCCAAGCCTCAGCTCAATGTCCAAAAATAGAGACCTCTTGAATATTACTCTTCACTACAGTCAATCTTGGCTGTAGCTCATATGCACATCAGTTTGCAGGGGTGTCAGGTTACCACAGCTCCTTCCACAGCAGGAAGTCGAAAAGCTCGAAGTAAGACTTTCCTTCCTGGGTCGGGGATGAAACAATAACAAAAAACATATGAATGGGGGTAATAAACATCCGTAACTACCAGTACTAGTACCAGCTATTTTGGTGTAAAAGCCAGAGTATTCGGGTTTCACTTAGACCCATTTCACTAGCATAAATGGGCACCTGCAACAAGAATGGGTTTCACAGTACAAAGGCAAGAAACTTTAACCAACCAAAAATAGGGGATTTCAACCAAGAAGAACGGGACATTTCAACTGTCACATTCATCGGAGATTCCACCATATTCCACCTGCCACGATTTCCACGAATCCCGCCCTTTCCAAGGCAGCATGGTTCATGGTCCTTGCCGGGAGGAGAACCCGCAAAGTTTGGTGGGTGAACCCCCCACTGCTTTCTGAACCCACCGACGACTGTGAGCTTCCGGCCCAGGAGTGAGGCAGCTTCACCATTCGAATGTGCGTCCTCAGTTGAGGCATTTGGGCATTTGGATCATCGGCATTGAAGCCATTTGGGTGTGTCTGAAAATAGGCTAAACCCCTAAACCCAATGGTTTTGCTGATCATTATCCCGTTTTTAAATGGCTATTTCATTGGGAATATACCCCATTTTCAGACAAACCCATTTCATGCCATTTCCATTCACTGGGAATGCGAAATTTGACTATCCTTGGCTGCTTGGGTGCGCTAGTATCGATGGCCAGTCATTGCTTTGCCAAGGAAGCAAACCAAATTAGGTGGGCAAGCCTTCCATTATCTTCCATCCCTTTCTCCGTTCACCCAGAATCTTAATCTGCACCTTTCAATGGCATTCAAGGCAAAAAACACACAAAAAAAAAAGCCATGAGTTTCATGTGGTGTTTCCATCAAAAACCAAGGAAACACCCATGGTTTTCTGTAGAATCCGCCCAATCTCCATTTCTGCAGAATCTTTTTCTGAGTCCCTCGGCGTGACCATGGTACTCACCTTGCAGAGATCGATCCAACCACCGAAAAATCGATTGTCAAACAGTCAGACTATTTGTGCCAACAACTTGACTTTAGGGGAAATACATCCACTAAAGTTGTATTCTCGTCTTCTGAGTTCATAATTTGCCAGGCATTCAAGTGCAGAGTCGATGCCACAAAGTTCTGATATGAAATCTGAGCAACAACAGTTCTATTGGTACAGCGAGGCTGGATCCAATCATGCTGGATCATGCTTGGTGGATCTTGGTGGTGTCATCGAGGACTGTTGAAGCCCCAATGATGGTGAATCAAGTCCCGATTTAAAATGTGTGATTGCTTGAGCCCGTATAGCGCCACTTAAATGCCCAAACATGTTGGTCAACTATACAGCTTCGTCATCCCATGGTTAGGCATGGGTTCTTGATGAAATGCAACCATTCACCAATCTGAAATGGTTGGCCATAAATTCCATAAATTCGGATAGTAGTTGCCCTTAAGATCCCTTAAGCATAAGCATTCGGCATTATCTATGCTGACGTTGCTGACGTTGTCACGGCCCAGGGAACACACGAGGTCAATCAGGGTGGGATTGTAGAAGGTGTTCGCCTCGGCCAATGACTTGGAGCCGATGAGTTTCCCTACAACACTAGAAACATAACGGTGAGATGAGTCAATAAAACTAGTTACAAGAGTTACAAGTTAACACTGTATATATATAATTATATATATAATTTTAGATATATAACTACATATACATTATTATCTACAACTTATATAACAATATATAAGTGTATAAAATTACAATGTATATATGATATGATATTATATGTATATTTACGTCATATATATATATATATATTATCCTATACAACAAACTGCCAAACAACTGCCACAAAGAAAAACGACCCCGCTCGGCTTGGCACCGCCAAGGACGCAAAGGTGGTGCCCCCGGCGAAGAGCCGACCTGCCGCGAACCTGGAATCGCTTTTCATCGCTCGCTGACCACTTTGTTTTGCACAGACGTTGCTGCTGGATTTCCGTTGCGGTTTTTTCCATGGCTTTTTCCATGGTTTTCACAAGCATCTGTTGATGGTTCCATGTTTTTTTCCATATTAACCAACAAGCATCTGTTGATGGCAACACTTCTCTGACAAGTTTGAGGACGTTGAGCCGAGCCATTGGTGATGGCCAATTTCGCTCGCGAAAAACTCGGCGGCCCCATGGGCCTGGGCTGCACATAGTACTCCTCCACCTTGTGCTTCGGTCCTCGATCGAAGTCCCGAGACTCCGAGATGGGAAGGTGTGGCGCTCAGTGGGAAGTCCACAGTGGGGAGATGTTGAGACTTGGAAACACCTACATTGAGAAGCCTTGAGTTCAAATTGAATATGTGAAATTATGTGAATTGAATATGTCTGAATATGTTTTCTTGACCCAACAAAATCATCAAGGAGTCAAGCTTCATGTATGACAATAAGGTTAAGCTTGTTGTGGGGCAAGCCATGCAAACAAGGTTGAAATTACCAGGGAAAGGGCGGCTTGGCACAGGTGGTAGTGGATGGAAAGCATCAATGGAAATGCTGTTTGGTCTGTGTATATCATATTATAATTTGCTTATATTCTGTGCAGCCCGCCCCAGAATTGCCATACAGTCATACAATATCCGAGATGAGATAGGGAAAATGAATGAAAATGAAAGAACTAGAATCAAACATCAATGCAAGCGAAATTGCAATAGAAAAATGAAGGCAAATCCAAGCAGTTGGGTGACTTTTGCCGAAGCAGTTGGATCATGTTTCATGTGAATTCCCCCAGCAGTCGGGTCATGTCGGGTCTCCTGCCTGCCTCCTGAAAAATCGCAAAAATGGATCCCCACCAAGTCTGTGGATGCCGCCCTGAGTCGCCAACTCTTCATGGTCGTTTCTTGCCGCTTTGACCAGGGCCAGCCTAAGCGCCCAACGAAACAGGCCTTGGAAATCCTTGGAACCTGAAAATCTCAAAGTTAGATGAGGGCTCCACATGCCACACATTGCGCATCCGCTTTCCACCGGAAATGAGACCACAACAGAATGTCAATTCTTCCGGGAATCTGGCGCCCTTGGTTCTCTTTCCCCTGGCAACCAAGATGAGCTGAGTAGTTTCGGTCAAGTCCAATCCAAAAATCCCTGGCATCTGGTAGTAGGATCTGCAAGATTTGGCAACCGCAGGGCATGGGAATTTTCTGCTCAATCAACCGCCCATCAACACTGCCTGCAGTCCGCGCATCTGCCCATCCTTGGTGGGCTGTCCATGCAATCCAGGCCTTAGAAGAGTTGATCATCCGTGCTGGTGTCCTAAAATGGGAAAGCTCCAAATCAATGTGTCTCACGAATGTACGAAGCTTTACAACATCAATTTTGAAAGGCTTTGGGGCCTGTTCTTTGTCATCCTTCACTTGAAAGGGGATGAGAGGCGGAATGCCCTCCAGCGTGGTTTGTCAGGAATGAAGTGTTCTTAAGTCGTTCTAAAAAAGTAATGTATGCCCAAAACACCTTTATTCTTAATTGGTGTTATTTGCCATCAAGCTGTGACTGTAGTTTAGATTCGAAGAAACTGTATCATGGGATTCTTGGAAGCTCGACATCAGGCAAATTAGACTTTGTCTGGTAAACTAACATACCTATGCAAAATCACCATTTCTTATGGGAACTATAAATGGCCATTTTCAATAGCTATGTTAAATTACCAGAGGGTAGAGTGTGTCTGGTCTGAAGATCTATGAAAGAGTGACCGAAAGGGAAAAGAGAAACTAGTTCCCCTTGTTGTATGTTGTGCTACGTCCAGTTTGTCCAAACATCGGGGAGCGAAATCCAGTGCTTTTTGGCCATGGTTGAAATTCCAATGGCTGTGGTGTTTTCCATACCTGGTTGGTGGTTTCAACCCCTCTGAAAATATGAGTCAGTTGGGATGATTATTTCCAATCTATGGAAAAAATAAAAGCCATGTGTAAAAACATTCCAAACCACCAATCAGATACTTGGATGTGTCTGAAAATAGTGCACCCCTAAACCCAATGGTTAATGATCATTATCCCGTTTTTAAATGGCTATTTCATTGGGAATATTAACCCAACATTTTCAGACAAACCCACTTGTTGGCACTACATCCCAGCCATCCACCGCTTCTTTTTGTCTTACGCCATGGAGTCGTCGGCACCCCTGTCGGTCTGTCCCGTCTCTGGTGGCACCGCAACTTCAGGCGCTTCAGATGCCAGGGCCGCCAGGGGATGAAGATCATCGACAGACTTCACCTGTTGGGATGGCCCCAAACTGAGAGACACTTGAAATATCTTGAAATTGGGTACCCTCTGGTGAACTAACTGGTGAACTAACAGTTTGCTATTGAAAATGGCTATATATAGTGGATTTTCCCATGAAAAATGGTGATTTTCCATAGCTATGTCAAATTACCAGAGGGTAAGTGAACAGAAATTTCATGAAATTTCTAGTGTCATGTGTGAAAAACCATAGGCTACTACTTCTCATGAAAAGAAAAAGGCGGTAGGGTCACAGCACTTTCACTCCTACCTGTCTCTCCAAACATTGACCTTCGTGCTGTCAAATTTGTCCGTGGTACACTCTCTCAAAAAGGGGACGCAGTACCCCGATTCAAGGCAATTGTTTTCCAGCCGCAAACTTGATGTTCTGAACTATCAAAAACCATCGAAATCTGTTGGCAGCCTATTTTCAGCTCATCTTTTTTCCAAAGCAGTGCTGAAGCATCTCGGAGTCATTCAGTCTGGTGCCTCGGCAAAGTCCTTCAGCTCCTTGCTCAAATGTTCCACCTTTCGCCAGAACAGCGACCCTTGGTACCATGCGTCCTGTCATAGCTTATCTGTACAACAGTTTATACTGGCAATTTACCAAACAATGTTGTATTAAATACCCCCCATGGCTGGGCCATGATGAATAGGGCCAGTCGAAACCAGGGATGTCGTTTCAATTATTTGCCAGAGGAACCAGACTATGTTCTCTCTAAATTCTCTCTAAAAACATATGACATACTTTTGCTGGGGATAAACCTGGGGATAAACCATTCTTTCACATGATCCAAGTAGCAGATGTAGAGATTCGCTAGTCAAATGGTGCTGTGGATCATTATCGGAGCCGTCGCCAAGGTCAGCGGTTATGGGGATAGTAACTATACTGGTTGGTGGTTGAAAAGAAACCCTCTGAAAAATGATGGAGTTCGTCAATGGGAAGGATTAGACATCCCATATATTATGGAAAAATAAAAATTGTTCCAAACCACCAACCAGCTATAGTATTCATGGGGGTTATAAACCAACGTTCACATCACAGCGGGGCCTAACCAAAAGCCAACCTCTTGCAATGTGTACTCTTTCGCGCAGACCGAAACAGTATCTCGTTCGAAATGTCCCCCGAAAAACAGAAAAAGATGTGGTTCGGGAGACGCTGGGAATCCCTTAGTTCCTTCTAAACCACTGGAGGTGCTGCGTCAATAGTGATGCCCAATTTATGTACATAGTATCCCCATAATCTAGCAACCATAATTCATCAATTACCCTCCAGTAAATTAACATAGACCCTGGTAGTCATCGGGATTGGAAGATTAGTTTCCTCTAAAAATTGGTGATTTTCAGGGTCTATGTTAATTTACCAGAGGGTACATCTCAATTCCATCCCCATGTTTGATCGTTTTTTCAAGCCCTCAATGGTGAAATCATGGTGGAATCATGGTGTCCATATGACCAGGGCTCAGCCACTCGCCACTCGCGTGTCCACTCGGTTTCCCATCGGCACCGTGGTGCTATCCAGCGCCCCTCCCAGCGACGCCAAGCACTGCATCATCAGCTCAGCCAGCGGCCGGTCGCCGGTGGAGAGGGCCACCAGGGCAAAGCCTTGGCGGAGAAAAAAGAGGTCCTTGGAGGAACCCATGAGTTTTTTGAGATAGGTTGAACTGAAAAGAAAACCCAAACCCCCCAAAAAAAAAGATGGAATGTAGTAAAAATCCCACTCGAGTAGCGATAAATTATAGACTTGTCGGCATCTTTTTGGGGGTTACTATCAATTGGAGTTGGGTTGCAAGTCCACAGAAATGTTGATAACCCAATTTGGGTGGGTTGAACACTCGCCCACTGTTTCCGGACCCTAGCCATTCATGCAAATAAATATTCGATGCATATGACAGATGTGCTGTGTGTATCCTTCTCGATCGGTTTTCCGCAGATCCGCAGATCCCGCTTGCACGTCTAGATCATGAGTCAACCCCAGATTATATCATAAACGATCACGGTGAATTCGCAGGCTTCCCCGGTTCCAAGAGTGATCAATTACCATCCCCAATAGAGCTTTGTGATTGGGTATAGCCCTGTTTGAGATGTTTATCATGACCCCCAGTTATGGTTGGTTAATGGGATGGTAAAGTGGTAAAGTGTGGGTAATACGTGTGAATGTTGGGTGGGACATGGTGGGACGGACTACTGCAACGTATGTATTTCATATATAATGAGAGTGTGTGTTCATATATTATGTATTCTATGGACACACATACTGTAAACTACAAATGCATCTAGTACAATAATACATATAATTATATATATATAGTACATAAGTTCAGCTATAGTACAATGAATACATATAAATACATATATACATATATACATACATATATACATGAGTTCAGCTATAGTACAATAAATACATATATATAATATGTGTATATATATATATATATATATACATACATAGACAAGTATTGTGGGAAGATCCCCTTCAAAAAAGAGGCTCCAGCTGAATTTATCCCAGCAACAAGTGCAGCACTCCCGAAATTTCTCCACATCGACACCTGGAAAGGGACGGCCACTGCTTGGATGGTCGTAGAAACATGTGCTACACGTGGCATGTAGCCTCTGGTGAACATACAAAAAGCTATGGAAAATGGCCATTGAAATAGTGGATTTTCCCATTAATAGCATGGTGATTTTCCATGGCAAAATGTTAGTTCACCAGAGGGTAGCTACAAGAAGCTCCACAACCATCTAGCACCAAGTCACGTGCACCGAAGAGCGCCTCCGCTTTGACGCCATTTGAGAGATGCCCATGCGCCACCTGCGGGTTCAGCCAGGCGGGCTTATCACCACTACCCAGTGCCCTGGTGAACATCCGAAATAGCCGGGTCCTTAAGATAAGCCAAGGGGAAATCTGCAAGAAACCGTAGTTGTTCCCATCAGGGTCGAGTAGATGTTCCCTTCACCTAACCCTATGATTATGGAGGTAGTTTTCCAATACAGGTATAGTTATTGTGGCCTAGCTCATAGCTGGAAGTGGTGCTCAAACCCTGTGGGCACCTAGGTAGTTCAGGTAGTTGACCCCTCAAGCTGATCATGGTGACTAAACTCATTCAACAATGGGCGTCCATCTGCTTGTCTGGCTTTGCAGCCCACAATTGCGTCACTTCCTCATGCTCAGAAGAAGAGCTAAAATCCATTAGCAAGTCCCACAAAAATCCACAGTCTATCAAGGATACGTACCGTACCCCGTTATGTTCACAAATACCAGCATCTGTGGGTTTTCAGCTTTGATTCTTTGATGGTTTCACCTCCAGGGTTTAAGCGTCTCATCTAAAATTGACCGTGACTTCGTGCGTATGGGTATGGATATGATATATGCATCAAATTAGCCCCACAGATGGGATATGTCAATGTGTATATATATATATATATGTATAATTAATTATAATTATGTGTATGTATACATACATACATATGTATATATATATATATAATTATATAATCATATATACATAATACATACATATACAATGACTATACAGGATCCTCACAGCACTGCTTGCGAAACCACAATTTTTGCTGGTTCACTCGCCATTCTTGTTGCTGACGACTCTGACGAATTGCAATCCTAGGTTTGATGATGACATCCCCACTTTTCTTGGTTTGGGTTTCTTGAGTCAACTTCAATCCCCACCTTTGTTCCTTGAATATCCCTTAAATCTCGGATACGGGTGCCTCCGCCCCTAGCTACCCCACCTCGCTGATCTCCATCAAACGCTGTCGCAGCGTGCGATCGCGCAGGAAGCTCTCGACATCTTTCAGATCACGCAAGGAGTACCTCGATGGGGAGATTCATATAGATTCATTGGTACTCAAATTCATATAGATTCATATAGATTCATATAGATTCATATAGATTCATATAGATTCATACAGATTCATACAGATTCATACAGATTCATATAGATTCATATAAATTCATATAGATTCATATAGATTCATATAGATTCATATAGATTCATATAGATTCTAAGATTCATTGGTTTCTCTGTGAACAAAAGGAATAAATCTGAGAATCCTTACGCGGTCCCGACTGTCTGTAATCCCTGGGGATGATGTGATGTTTTTTTCAGGGAAACCACAAGCATCAGGGCATGATTCTGGGTGACAAAATGTTGAAATTTACAATAAGAAAAATGTGAAAGCTATGCGTTTGGGTGTCACAAAACAAATTCTTTTGATCCAAAATATTTGTTCACACACATAATGTGGAAATTTAAAGAAGATTTGCTTCCAAAGAAATCTAATGAAAACTATGTTCTTTTGATTGGAAAATCATGTCTTCACACGCCAAAGAACATTCAGTCACAGCATTTTTTGGGCTCAACACATACTTTAAGTTGTGGGCTCAACTGGCTCAGTATATCATAGTCTCTATGTATGTCAGCTTCCTCTCCAGCAGACCCCACGGGCATCAAGTGTCTGTGGTCGCGAAGTCTTTCGGACTCCCACCAGGCTGGGCCAAACGTACCAAATCCTGGGGGAGTGATACCCTCTGGTAATGACTAACAGTTTGCCATTGAAAATGGCCATAGAAATAGTTGATTTTCCCATGAAAAATTGCCATGTTCAATAGCTATGTTAGTCATTACCAGAGGGTAACCATGGAACGGGTGGATTTGGTCGAGATTGTACGAAGCGCAAGTGATGGGAACAATGGAGTGCCCTGAACGTAGGGCCATGAACTGCGACTCCGGGGGATCCAAATTCTGGGACAGCACATGGTAATTAATCTAATCTCACTGGTGCTGAAAATGCACAATAATAATAAATAATAATAAAAAAATCATCATCATCATCATCATCATCATCATCGAGAGGGTAGGAAAACTGAAGCTTTGTTACCTGGTTGATGGTTTCAAAGCACCAGGCAACACAAAAGAAGAGTTTTTGTCCTCCCTTTTTCCCAGGGCATAAATGTGGTGTAAAACTGCTGCACTCTGGACCGCAAAATTGGATGGTTAGTACCAAAACTGACAGGCCAATCCACGATTTTCTGAACCTTAAATTGTCACCAACCCCAAATCATGATATACCTACATGTGGTTTCCCCCAGTTGTAAGCTGGTTTGGTTTCGCCGCTTTCGCCCCTTCGACTGTCGATATATCCACCATAAACCTCGGCGTTTTCGTACTCTACCTATGAACCAACAGAACCTGTCTTTGCGGGCCCCCGTTGTAGTCATGTTGATCATTCCACTGCACCTTCCCCTCCAGGAGATGTCAGGAATCCAATGGCTGGACTTGCGCCCAGCACGGATCTCCATCAAGGCTTGCTTGTAGCCATTGCGCGCAGCATCCTGGGCCTAGGTTTCATGGGCAGGATACACCTCTGTACAATCATAGGTCCCCAAGGCCAGTTAGAACATGATGGAAGTGTATTCTTTCAGCCCATCTGACTGGCTCAGTTGGGGGATGTTGGGGGTGCCCATTTCCATACCATCGGAGCAGGTGCTGTCCCTTTGAGGTCCATTGAAAAAAACAGCTAGGAAAAGGTGGCTGTCGCCTTGACCTTGGCCTTTTTGACCCTCATCGGCCAAAATGATGCAACTGCAAAACATGGTTTAAAGTCATGTTTCAGCGAGAAAGGATCTCATCTGTCTCTTTTGGCACCCCCCTGATTTTTTTGAAGCCCCAAATGTCCCAATCTCCATGAACTGCGAGGCCCATCCCCATCACCCAGCCTCCTTAATGGCCTTCAGAACCGGTGAAGACTCAGCTTTGGTCTTCATAAGCCACGACAACCAGCGCCATGGGGAAACAACGGCTGCCTCCACTGGCGTCCCATATAGGATCGGTCCAAATGATCGGGCATGGCCACTCGAATCCTTTCCAAGCATGGTTCTTGTTGCCTGAATTGGTTAGGGAAAAAAATCCAGGAAACCCAATTTTTTTGGGGGGGGCTTTTCAAATCAGGGTTTTCTGCAAATATTCCGCCTGAAATGAATCCATTGATCTAGCGGGACGAGAGCACCAACAGCAATCATATTCGCGTTTGTTAGCGCGATGTCGAATCTTGAGAACGTCGGTCACAAAGACTTTGAAGCCAAATGGCTAGACGCAGGCTATGCAAATCAACAAATCACATCTGTTCCAAGGAAGCAGTGTCTATTTCCATGATACATTTGGGTATCCTTCAACATTTCAGACCGGAACAAAGTCAAACCAAGTTGTTGGTCCTGGTTGTATTCATTGTTTTCCATTGTTTATTGGAGTTTATCGGCCCATTCTTGGTAGATTTTTGAGGCGGCCACAGCAAGGCATTCCAGGCTGCCACACAATGGTAGGAAGGGATGGTTCGAGTCCACGACAATGTCCGACAGGACCAGCGTAGGCGACTCAAATCAGAAAGGAAGATATGACTCATCCTGGATAGCAATTGCGATATGTATTACATATATATATATATATGTAAATATATATATATACCATTTATTATTTCTACTATTATTATATACAGTTATATCATGTTTATATACAGTTATATCGAGTCTTGTATGTATGTATCTCATATTTTACTATAGTTATATATCATTATCTATCAATTTATTTGGTGAATTATAATACATATGTCTATATATATATATTGTGTATAAGTATTCTTATTATCATTACAGTATTATTGTGTATGTATATATATATATATATGTATTATTATCACTATTATTATCACTATTATTATTAATATTATTGTTGTTATTATTACAATATATATATATACATATTGTTGTTATTATCATTATTATTATTATATATCATTATGATTACCATTATTGTTATTATTATTATTATATATATATATTATTATTATTATTGTTATTATTGTTATTATTATTATTGTTATTATTATTGCTATTATTAGTATTATTACTGTTGATTATATATATATATATTACTATTATTATTACTATAATTATTATTACTATTATTATTACTATTATTGTATATTAGTAACATATATTATTATTGTTATTATTATTACCATTATTATATATTATTATATATATTATCACATATATATATATATATTATTATTATTATTACTATTATTATTATTATTATATATTATATATATTATATATATTATCATATATATATTATTATTATTATTAGTAGTAGTAGTAGTATTATATACTATATTATATATACTATATTATATATACTATATTATATATACTATATTATATATACTATATTATATATACTATATTATATATACTATATTATATATACTATATTATATATACTATATTATATTATATATACTATATTATATATACTATATTATATTATATATACTATATTATATATACTATATTATATTATATATACTATATTATATATACTATATTATATATACTATATTATATATACTATATTATATATATACAGATATATACATATATATATTATTGGATTAGATTAGATTAGATATATATATATATATTATTATATATATATAATTCATATATTAATCATATATAGGTTATATAGGTAGATTCTCAGGCAGGGTACTTTCCCCATCCAAGGAAGGCCATTGGGCTCTCCCGCCCCCACAGGCAGCTGGGATTCCACTAATCTGGTGCAGCAAATCACCTCGCGTCCACTTTGTCGCAAGGCGTCAGGGCTGAGTGGAACGTCTGCAAAAGTGGGGAACTCGCTACACCACATTCATAAAGGGTAAGTTCGGTAAGTTCAAACGCTCCGAATGTGGAAAAACTGACAAATCTAGAAACACGGCCAAAAGAGCTGGGGAAATCTAAAAATCTGGGAGAAAATTGCAAAAAAGTAGGAAGAAAGCTGGGAAAATTGATGAAAATATTAGGGAAATTGCACCAAATTGGGTTGTTGATTGAAAAACATATGGGAGGATTGACGAACTTGATGATTAACTAATGGATTCAGGCTGTACCCGAATACCTTGACAAAGCCATTTAGTTGGGCTCAGCAAGACTTTTTGGAAGATCTCTCAGAGTTGCAGGCTGTAGATTTCCTGTAATGTTGTAAACCCAATATTTAAACAAAAAAACACTATCACCAGAAACGGGTAGTATAAACCTCCAAACTTGGAGGTTCATCAGTGGGTTTACCACACTAGGGAGCTTTGCTCCAAGTTCTTCCAACGGCTTCAACTGGACCAGGCGGATTTGGGAGAAACCTGGACCTGGACGAAGGGCTTTCCCAAAAAACTGAAATGGATCCACTCTGACCATGGAGTCTCATTCCTTTCAAGGTGATCTCAGATATATAAAGGGAAGTTGAATTCATCTCTCCCAAGAGAAAAAAAACAGAAAAACGCCATGCCACGCTGGTGGGATGTGCTGGATCTATTCATTTTGGCTTTCCAAAAAAATCCACAAATGGAGCCAGAAACCATCAGAAACCTGGCCCATGAGTGCCTCAAAATCCACGGTCCAACTCTCCTAGTCACGATGGAAAAAAAATTGGGCGGAAGGCGTAAAAAGTGGGCATGTTTCGGTGTAGGTTTTGGTCGGCATCCACACATTTAACAAATAGCAAAGGGTAACCCCCCTTTCTTCTATTCATTCGGGAATCACTAAGGCCCATGACGACACTATTCATGCAATAAGGTGATGTGGCAAAATGTAATGACAATAGACGGGGTGGTCACTTCGAAGTTACACCGACATGTGGCCACTGTCCTGTTTCTCCGCATCAGCAGAACCAGCACCGGCATTGGTGATGAAGATCGCAGAGGCCCCTAGATGGCCCAGGGTTCATGAACCCAGGAACCCTGGCATGATATGGATTGATATTAGGTGTTTTAACATACTATTACCAAGAACAGTATACAGAGTCGGCTAAATAAGTGCAAATCCCGGCCAAGCCATAGCACGGTGTGTCTGGAGATCGGGAGACTGGAAAATGAAAATGGGCGCTGTGACTGGAGAAATGTCTATGCAAGATGTTTCCTGTTCGTCCTTAACAACTGAGAAATCCTAGAATTCTCTCACCTCTTTATATCGTGTCCCACATCAGAAGAAAACAGGAAACCATGGCTCTGTTCTTAGGAAACTATCCGCGGCCGTAGACACCCATGTACAAGCGAGAGCTCGTCCTAGATATCATGAAAAAAGATGAGCTTTTGGTGGCTGGTCTATTTCCCCATAATTCCATTTGTGGCAAGCCCCGAGTCGGATTTTACTTCTCCAGCTCTTGGGTTGTTATAATATCTATATATATATAAATGTATGTATATATATATGTATACTAGATAGATAGATAGATAGATAGATAGATAGATAGATAGATAGATAGGTAGATAGGTAGATAGGTAGATAGGTAGATAGGTAGATAGGTAGATAGGTAGATAGGTAGATAGGTAGATAGGTACATAGATAGATATGATAAGATATGATAAGATAAGATTAGATTTGATTGGATTGGATTGGATTAGATTAGATAAGATAGATAAGATAGATTAGATTAGATAGGATAGATAAGATAGATAAGATAGATAAGATAGATAAGATAGATAAGATTGATAAGATAGATAAGATAGATAAGATGGATGGATGGATAGATAGATAAGATTAGATCAAGATTAAGATTAGATTAAGATTAGATTGAGATTGGATTGGATAAGATTAGATTAATTAGATAGACACATATATAGTTCTATCTATGTATATATATATATATAGTTTATTATTTCTATACATGCATATTAGTTATGGTATGGTTGAGTCGGTCACCCAAGCCGCGTCACCTGTGAAGTTGGCTCGTTGGAGGTCCAGCAGAGATGTGGGCGAGCCCTGCAGGAAATAGACCTGAGATGTGAACGGACGGGATGGGATGCCACGGGGGTCTTAATATGAACGGATGGGATGGGTTTACCCTCTGGTAAACATACAAAAAACTATGGAAAATGGCCATTTATAGTGGATTTTCCCATTAAAAATGGTGATTTTATATGGAGAATCACCATGTTTAATGGGAAAACTCACTATTTCTATGGTCATTTTCAATAGCTATTTTGACATAACCAGAGGGTAAGGGGAAAATCGATGCGACGGAGCACCTGATCACAGTTCTCCACATTGAACCAGTCTCGAGGCTGAATGGCCTTGGGCACTTGGGCACTGTCCCCCTGAAACATCACCCCCTTGCAGTAGGGCTGAAGCACAAAAAATCACCACCAATCCAAGTGATGTTGAACTGTTGAACCCAAACAAAACGTGGAAACATCAGGGGAGGCCTGTTGTACAGCTTGTTCCAAGCAAGCTTGCCACTGTGAGCGGGAGCATCTGCATGAATTCTATGAGGCTATGGTGGGACTAGTGTACCTTCCAGTAAACGAACACGACTGGCTGCACAGTTCCTTCTATATACGCTTTATCATCTCTGTTTATGGACTATGTCCGTCACAAGATCGTAAAGTATGTTGGTGTGCTTGTTTACCAGAAGGCCACCCTTTTTTCGATTTAGGTACCATGTTTACATGATACATCCAAGCAACTTATGGGTCAACTGAGAGTTGCTCACCAGCCTTCCCTCCAGGCTTTCCAGGGTTGACCTATCTGTGACCTATCTGAGCACTGGGTCGCTTGGACTGACAGCACCACCACAGGGATGAGTTCGTCAGCGATGATGTTTTGCCGCAGAGGCCTCGATGAGTCGATTTTGGGATCGTGGAGAGCATCCCATTTGGGGGCACCCAACGTTGAACCAGATATCCACTGCTTGGTGGTTTTTCGCCACCCCTCTGAAAAATATGGGTAATATATGGTTAATATATGGTTAATATATATGGTTAATATATATGGTTAATATATATGGTTAATAATAATCTGGTTGGTGGTATACCTACCCCTCTGAAAAATATGAGTTCGTCACTTGGGATGATGAAATTCCCAATATGATGGGAAAAATAAAAGCCATGTTCCAAACCACCAACCAGTCCATATATCCCTTTGGGACTAGCTCAAGGATGCGTGCCAGGTACGAAAAAGATGGTGTAACAATGAAACTATCCACTTCGAGTAACGACGCATCAACCCACCAAGTAACATGGTACACGATGCTTCCCCTCACTGCTCCAATCTGCAGAATAAAAATCGCTGGAAAACCTCCAACTCATCTGGGGAACAATCAGCCGATCATGTTAGGCCGTCATCACTGATTTTGTCATTTAAAACATGTGGCAGTGTGTCAAAACCTTGTACCCCTGGTGAACATCAAAATAGCTGGTAAATGGATGGTCATTCCCCTAAAAATGGTATTAATCGGTATTGATCCATACCCATTTTGTCATTGAAAACATGTTTTCCACGAAAAAAATATGTGATCGGAATCGGAATTCCTTCATGATCTTCGGGGGTACTATACAATCTATACAATCTTCAGCCAAGGCACTTCACGAAATGCTCAATGCCCAGGCGCAAGTCCTGACGTTGATCTGAGATCGATGGATTGAAGGGAACTGCTACAGAAAACCATGTTCCTTATGTTGTTCTAATCATCAAACATGTGTATATTTACGTTTGTGTGTATAATATATATATATGTATTGTTGCATTTACATACATGACTGTATACATTTACATAATGTGTATATATATATATCATAAGTGTAGATCTAGATCTATATCCACAAACATAGGCGGATGTGCGTCATGGTCAAAACATGGTATATGGGGCATGGTCATCCCAGCATCAGTACCGTTTCCAAACATAATTGATCTATTAAAACCTATTAATGGTGGTATGACCATCTCAAAAAATGGCTTCATCCAATCCAGTTACCATCTGACATACAATTTTTTGGGCACCCGCCAGTTTTGTTTGTTGGTTTATTACTTATCTAACTAGAGTTGTTTCATCACCATCAGCCCTAGTTAATGTGGTAAACCATCGCATTAACCAAACCTCTGGCTATTCCAAATCTTCCCAAAGAAGGCTATACGGAAAAAACGGCATACACAATTTCATAGACCGTAATTGAGAATGGTTTACAATTGGGTTTACCTCCTTGACCTAGTTAGACCATGTTAAACCCTAAGAACCTAAACCACGTACAGTACTGTATGAATCATACGCAGGACCCAGGGCGCGCGCGCGCGCGCGAAGGCCTCATTGGTCTCTGTGCCAACGGCCAAAACGATGATGTGACCACCCACCTGGCGCGAGTTCTCAGATCCAATAGTTCCCAGTTCACCTGCCTGGGTAAATTATAATAATTCACTAACCTGAAATAAGGCCATTTTGGGATGATTCCCCCTTACTAACCATGATTCCAGTGAGGTCGCAGTGAGGTCGTTATAATTTACCCAGATGAATAGATCAATACTATTTCCGGTAGATTCCCTGCAGATTCACCGTTGGGAAATTTGTTCACGGCCTTTCAGGGTTGGAATCATCATCTGACCACGCGCGCTTATTGGGTGACACCATGATGCCAGAAGTAGTTCTCCCAAATCATCAATTTTAATAGGATTTTCCATTATAAACCATCCAAATCATTATAATACCATCCATTATAAACCATGCTAGGAAAAACATTGGAGACTTGGAGAACTGTGAAAACCCGGTGTTTTCAAACCAACTGGAGTGCCAATGGATCCCTGGATAACGCATGGCTGGTATCATCCCCACGACGTTGGGGGATAGCCGGGGGGATAGCCCTGAAAATCATGGCTCTTCATGGGGAAAACATGGGACAACTTTGATAAACCTTGGCTTTGTAATGCTTTATACAGCCGGAAAATGTTGGTTTTCTCGAGATTCTGAGCCCGAAACCGCCAGGCGTTTCAGGGGCGGTCTCAAAGGCTTCAAGGAGCGCTGGTGCCTGCAATGGGAGTAGAAACCTTGGAAACTATCCATTTCTAATCCCCCTAAAATTGAAGACCGTTGTATGGTTCCAAAACGGTGTAGATCCCACAAACTAAACCATGGCTTCCGCCGGGTGTTGATGTAATGGGGAGAATGGGATGTTCCATTGTGATGGCCCGAGATGGAGTGTTTGTAATCAAGCCTCTGATTCGATCATAAGTGGTTATATATATATACATATATATATATATACATAAGTAAATATATAATGATTATATACCCATCATATCCCCATGGCGTATCCCCCATGGAGTCCTCAAATGCCTCACTTTCGGTCACTGGAATCGGCACCTGCGCGCCACTCTGGCCAAATGCAGGGCTGCAGCCTGACAAGAACGCGCCCATGAGGATGTTAGGGACTGATTCAGGCACATATATAGTATACATATATAATATCATATTATATTATATTATATCATATCATATCATATTATATCTATATCATATTATATCTATATATATATATATGGTTAGGATGTGTCCACAACTTTTCCGATAGATGGTACAGTCTCTCCGGCTTGACCTGGATGTGTCATTCAGATAGATTTCACTACCGAAGAGGTGCGAAATCTAAAGCGGTAGTCACTGGGCAACACGGTAGCAATACAACAGTTGAACGTGGCACAAACCAGATAGATATAGATATAGATATAGATATAGATATCTATATCGTCAGTTCAACGTGGCACAGTTGACAATGCATATGCAACAAAACTTGAGTTTGCCACTGGAATAAACCCGAAAATTGAGCTCAATTGGAGCTTGAAAGGTATGTCACAAACCAGATGGATGATATGATTTACATGATTGATATGCAATTGTGTCCCATAAAGAATGAAACATATGAAACCAGATCTGTGATATTTTTCTGGCGTTTTTGTTTGCTTCCCTTGCTTCCGTTCTTCCCTTGCTTCGCCTTGTGCTCAGCCTTCAAACTTACATGGTTCATCTCTGGCACATCATCTTCCTGGATGCGGAAGAACCAACAAGAAGACTCGGGTTTGTCGTGAAAAATGGTGATCTTGACCAACAAATTGAGGGATAACTGAGGGATATTCAATGATATTCATGGATATTCATGGATATTCACCCACCACACAGGGTTAACAAGGCAAAATTCCGGAAATCATTCGGAACTTCTCACTGCTTGGGAAGCCCCATCACATCCACCGCATGTCCACACCTTGACCTTGAGCTTTTGTACAGCATCACCTGTGGCAACGCCGAAATGAATCGTTTTTGTAACATCCCCAACAAGATGGATTTGCTAAAGATGATTGGGAGAATCTTTAGGGCATATGTTTGTTTTCTGATTTTTTTGTGGGTTCATCAAACAAGAGATGGGCTGAACAAGCCACTGGCAGGTTTACAACAGACTTGAAAGCCCTTTGTAAAGCCCTTGTGGTTGTTGGGCATCTTTCAAATGGGATCCTCGATGACATCAACCAGCACCATCAACAGAACACCGTCCTGTCCTGGAAGGGATGGTGCTCCTGATTGACCATCATTTCTGAGATGTATCATGATGTATCATGCGTTCTGCTTCACTACTATGGAAACCGCAACACCCACAACAGAGATCAAGGTTTAAAAAAAAAAGTGGCCAGAAATTACCCTCGCTTCAGTCTTGGTTACAACAGGCCCCACAACTACGACGGAACTGCTTGACCACTGATGACCCTCCCATTGGTTCCCGGCGCACCCACATCATCTTCCCGACCGACATCTCCCTGGCATGCGGGTCATGCTTAAGTTTAAGCAGGACTGACGTGTTACTTCTTTGGCCGATTTTCTTGGAAACGTGAAGTTGGATGAAGCTGGATGAAGCTGGGATAACATCATTCCCTGCATTTCCTGAAACATCACGCTTCGGGCTGATCAGCCAATGATCACCACCAAAAATTGAGTTTCCCACTGATCCTTCAGTTTGGAAGGGTTTGACATCCCACTGTTTTGACGGAGGCAGAGGCACATGGCATCCCAAGTTTTGGGGAACCGGAAGATCATACCACGGTCCCAAAGTAGTGGTTGCACTCACCATCAGCAGATTTGGCACAAGGCTGGTAGCCCCCACCTCCTCCATAGAGATCCGTTCACGCCGGCCCAGGAAGACCATGCCAACATCGCACTGCATGATGGCCTGAAGCAGCTGACACGGCCAGTTGCCAGGTTGCTTCCATGCACCAAAAAGTGAGTCAGTTGGGAGATGTTGGTCCTAAATTCTAGGGCCGGAAACTGCAAGAAATGAAACCTCGCCAAGCCAGTTCCATCAAGAATTTCTTCCTGACCCAGCCAGGCTCAGCCTCCCGGTCGGAGGCCAGGAAAATACCCATGATCTTGAAACCCGGCATGGACTGAGCGGCAGGTGAGGGATTTTTAGGTCCAGCCGCTCGAATTCTGCATGTTTGGATCTCTACATGGATCAAATCATGTAAGGCAGCCCTTCGGTGGATTTTCCTCTTGCAGTATGTGTTGCCTGCTTTTTGGATCCCTAGTCACGGACCTGAGCGATTGCACCTTCCTGATTTTGAAGCATTGCCGACCAAACAAGATGGGACTGCAAGGTATTGAACGGATCTGCACTCCCCTCGCAGAAGAAGGTTGGGACATTTCGGATACTCAACATAATGAAGCCCGGATGGCTGAGTTTTCATCTTGGATTACCTCGTAGTGAAGCCCTCCAGGCCAGGGCAAGGACTCTGTTTTGGAAAGTCCCACCTTTCAGACCATGGCTCGCAGCCACCTCTTAGCGCTCCCAGACCTGCTTGATCTTGAAGGTGGGACCAGGATTGACGAGAACTTTCCTTGGAGGCCATGGCCCCAGAAAAGCCAACCAACAAATGGGTCAACGCAGGATGACTTATGGACCCACGATGTTGCTCATGCTTTTGGCACTAAACCATCTAATGTCCGGGGCCATAATCTTAAGCCATTACCAGCTAGGAATAAGGTGAACCAACAACCAATGACTGGGCTCCCAGTAGTGGCCCATCATTGAAAACTCTCCATGTTTTTGCCGATCGGGGACCAATCCATGCAGCTCAGTAATTAACTGTTGCCTTTTCCCTCCTGAAAAAAATATGTCCGCCCCCAGAAAAATGGACAGGTGCAACAGTTTAAGAAAAGCTAAACAAACTATTGAAGCCACCAATCACTACTCGTCCCCCCCATGTTTGCATAGAACTGTCTGCTCCGCCCAGGCACTTCGAATCGGAGCGCACCTCCACCAAGCCTCCCAAGCCAATGGGGTTGGCAACCCTCCTGATTCCCTGCCCGGCGACATGTCAGTTGAGCGCCGAACCCACCAAGTAGACCAAACCACCGGTTTGCTCGATGATGTCCACGACAACCTGATGATCATGATCATGATCATCATGATGCATGATCGTGATCATGATGATGCATGATCATGATGATGCATGATCATGATCATGATGATGATGGTGATTATCGTGATGATGGTGATTATGGTGACTATGGTGATTATGGTGATTATGGTGATTATGGAGATTATTCTGATTTTGGTGATTATGGTGATTATGGTGATTATGGTGATTATGGTGATTATGGTGATTATGGTGATTGTGGTGATTATGGTGATTATGGTGATGATGGCGATTATGGTGACTATGGTGATTATGGTGACTATGGTGATTATGGTGATTATCGTGATGATGGTGATTATGGTGACTAGGGTGATTGTGGTGATTATTGTGATTGTGGTGATTATGGTGATTATGGTGAATATGGTGATTATCGTGATGATGGTGATTATGGTGACTAGGGTGATTGTGGTGATTATTGTGATTGTGGTGATTATGGTGATTATGGTGATTATGGTGATTATGGTGATTATGGTGATTATCGTTATTTTGGTGATGATGGTGATTGTGGTGATTATGGTGATTATCGTGATTATGGTGATTATCGTGATTATCGTGATTATGGTGATTATGGTGATTATCGTGATTATGGTGATTATCGTGATTATCGTGATGATGGCGATTATGGTGAGTATGGTGACTATGGTGATTATGGTGATTATGGTGATTATGGTGACTATGGTGATTATGGTGATGATGGTGATGATGGTGGTGATGATCTTATGGTCCGTGTGAGGTAGATTTGGCATATGTAGGTCAAAGCCCATGATTTTCTCATGTGATTCAGGGATGAACATCCATTGCGAACAGATGAAGTTCCCAAATGCGCGCGTGTTCACCCCAGAATTCACAGCTACTTCCAAGTCAGAGTCAACAGTTAGAATGTGCTACAACTGCTTCCAATGAGTTTGCAAGGTTGAAAACACATCAACTTCTTTCCATCGCACGGTTGATCAGTATTTCCCCTTCAAATGTCCATAATTGGGTCAAATCTTTCGAGACGAACCCAAAAACAAAAGCATCTTGTTGGTTATTTACCCTGTAAATCCCTATAATATTGAACTCTGTCTCATGAGTTTCTCATTCAAAATGGCTGGTTTTTTACAATTGTTTGAATAATTCTTATATCATGTTATATCCCCCTATAGCTGGTGTATATACCTCCGGTATCATGAAACCTGGCAAACCGGGACATCAGCAAGCCATGGTTGATGACATGTTTGGAATGGCTTGCTGGAATGGCTTCACCACTGAAAAAGATGTTTGGAATGCACTTATAGGATAACTGGGTTTGTCTGAAAATAGTGTAGCCCTAAACCCACTGGTTAATCATCATTTTCCCTATTGAATGGCAATAATTGGAGGTATACATAGGTATATCCCATTTCCAGAGACCCCAATTTTGCCACTAGAATGGTGTTCTATCCCCCTTTTTTGGTGCAAATCCTCCAATTCTTTCCGCCACATAACGATGAAAAACCCACCTCTATGAAGGTGGCGTCGCGCTGCGCGTAGACCGGGCTCAATTCCACCTGTGGCGTTTTACAAAAAAGAAAAGAGATGGCTATGGATCAATACCTATGAAAATACCATTTTTAGTGGGATGAACATCCATTTGAACCCAGCTATTTTGATGTGAACTACATGGGGTACAAGGTTTTGACACACTGCCAAATAAAGAAAAAAAACTATTGACGGGGATGTGTCCCTATTGATATAGGAACTCCCACAAAGATACGGAAAAGTCTGCTAAAATGATGGCAGAATTTGATTTTCCGGTCTTTTCGGGCGTTGTTGTATTCCATGAACATGGGGATGGAATTCAGCTCCATCAATATGGAAAATGGAAACGCTCACCAACAAAAATCGAGATTGGGCACCAAAATGGAAACAGCCAAACATTGGTTTTTTCAGACCTTTTCAACAGTGGAAGAGACAAAAAAAAAATTGAATCCAGTGAAGCCGTCTAGGTTCCATGGGCATTTCAGACGAACCTACCTCTCTTTGAGACAAGAAAAAAACATGCTATCCATGATGCCATCCAATGAGGTGTACTGTAGCCACAGCAAGCGGCTTGCGCCCACCCATCTTGTCACCAACCTCATAGACTTCCAAGCCACAACCTCTTTCGAAGTCCTACAGGCGATGCAGAGAGTCATCAGCTTGACATACCCTCTGGTAAACTAACATAGCAATTGAAAATGGCCATTTATAGTGGATTTTCCCATTAAAAATGGTGATTTTCCATTGCTATGTTAGTTCACCAGAGGGTACCAGCCATGACCAGGGACCCTGGAGTCGGAGCTTTTTCGGTTCCGCACTTTTGCCGCGGCGGCAGCGACACGAATCTTGCCACACAGGCAGACTTCAGGGTTTCAAATTGGGCCCCTCGAAAAGCCAGAACTCAGCCAAAATGCGAAAATGGTTGGATATTATTGAAAAATCAAATTGATACTTTTTGGCTTCCAGGCAATTGACTCACAATTCTCCGAGATAGCAATTCTTGGGTTCAATGGACCATCATTTGATTTTGATTTCCAATGGATCGGATTGGATCACCAACTTGAAACCCCGACTGAAAAATGGTCCGACTGAGCAGGGCGTTCCCGGCATTGGCTTGGATCTATGTTGTCTGTGGCAACGGAACGTAACGAAACGTCATGGCATGTCACGTAGTGTAGTCTTGCGTGTGTGTGTGTGTGTGTGTGCATTTATGTATGTGGTTATGAGATGTTATGAGTGTGCGTACATATGTATCTAATTTCATCTAATCTAATCTAATCTATATTCCAATCTATTCTAGTGCAATAATAATCTAATCTAATCTACGCATGGATCTATAAATGCATACAGTCCTTGGCTTTCATCTGATTTCTAGGGCACACGTTGACCTGAATCGAGGGATTCACATGACCGGGAAACCCATTGAAGAAAGGGTGGAACAACGACACTATGGATGGTAAGATCTCCATCAAAATCTGGTAAACTCAGTCAGAAAAATAGTCTAAATCAACATCTTAAAAAAAATGGGAACGGTTTATCACTCATTTCTCATAAAATGGGAACGGTTTATCACTGGGTTTACTACATCATATCTTGTGGTTTTAGTAATTTGGCGCAGATTTGAAACGTATCGACCTTGTAGCCATCTCCTGCTCAACCCAAAATCTCCTTAGTGAATTTGGATGAACAATGCAAAGATGCCGTCTCGCACTGAATCTTTTGAAGATCCAATGGTGACGGCTGCATTATCCATGGAACAGCTGCGATCTTGGGGATACCACTGACCAATACTAGCAGTGTTGAGGCTGGTTCTTGGCAGTTTGGGACTGTTGGTGTAGAACACATTTCAAAAACATAAGCAAATCACAAACAATGCCGAATAGCTTCTGGTGCTTGCATAACGGACTCAGGAACCATTGTTAATCCGCCTCAACGCAATGAAATTCCTGGAAGCTGGGCCGCTGGGTCCCCATTTCCAATCATTTTCGACGTCAAGAACCCTCACCACCAAACAATGAAAAGCCTCCTTAAACTGTTATGTTGGACTCCCTGTGACTCTATGTCACATCTGGGTCCCTTGTGACTGCAGCTGTTCCACTTCTATACAGCTGGCTCTACGATCGGCCGATCCCACTTGCAGGCAGCACAGTAGCCGTGCCCTCTGGTCCAGTGTCGTCTATCACTGCTGAAGCCTCCAAAAACGCTGGGAGGAACATCTTAGGGTCCGATTTTTTTAGGGATATCCTGCACTCTCACGCGATTCACGTGATTTGGCATGATTATTGGGAAGTCCTTTAAGCGGCTTCTGCAAGCATACTGCGGGAACGTAAGTTTACTTAAGTTTAGTTCAAGTTGGTGACTCCAAAGAAGGGCAAAATGGGAAAGCTGACTTCTGGTTCAAAAGCGGGTGCCCCATTTTTCAGTGGATGGTTCCAGACCAGACATCCAGAAATGATCCCATGGTCTTGAATCTATGCCCATCCCAAGAGCAACAACCAGCTGCTTTGGTGCAGTAATAAATTGGTGCAATGGCAATGGTAGTGGTGCGGTGTATATCTTGTTGTTCATTATCATTTTTTGATTTATATCATATCTATGTACACCTATATGTATACATATGCACATACACACATAATCAATATAAGTTGTATGTATATACTGTATGTATATATATATAATTATGCTGGTTTGTCCAAAAATGCGGGATACCCCGAACCTGCAATTCTGATGAGGACATGATGATCAGTCATGGAATTCGGGGGTTCCTTTGCTGCTAAAATTCTCTCTCCGTCCCCAATGACCAACAGCCCAGGGGTCAGCGGCATAGCTAGGATGATAACTTGGCTCCTTGACTTGGGAAACATCTTGTGTATCTTTTGTGTATCTATATATATATAGACACTATGATCACTGTTGTTGCTGTTATTCTTATTGCCACTACATATCATTGTTACTACGGATATTATTGTCCGTTGTCCTCTTTAATTACATTTATAGAATTGACTTATATATATATATATGTACAAATATATATATATATACATACATACATATATATATATATATACATACATATATAGATACATATATATATATATACATACATATATATATATATACATACATACATATACATATATATATATATCGTGAAATTATGTATTTCAGTGGCTTCAATTCCACTGGAAGCCCATTAGCACCTGCTCCAGCTGTTTCTCCAGTTGCAAAACCCGCTCGCGCAGCTCTTGGAGCTCATCCTCCGTTGAACTGGCCACCGGGAATGAGCGAATCCTGAGTGTTTCGCATGGCAGCTGAAGCCTGGTTTTGATAGAGTTTAAGGGGATTTATGGGGATTTAATTGAATTTACCTGTTTAAAGGGGATTTAATTGAATGTACCTGTTTAAACAACAACAAGTAATTGAATTTACCCTCTGGCAATCAAACGTGGCAATGGAAAATCCCCCAAGTGAAGGTTTTTATGGGAAAATCCTCTATAAATGGTGGATTTTCCATTGCCACGTTTGATTACCGGATGGTAATTGCAATTTAATGGGGATAAATGGGGATTAATGGGGATTAATGGGGATTAATTGGGATTAAGTCAATTAACAGGGATAAATATACAATTAGAAGGAATTTCATGGAAATTGAATGGGATACCTTCTGGTTATTCTAGAAAACGGTGGACTAAAAATACAAAATGTTGGTTTAACAATATTTAACCAATGAAAAACAATACATAGTGGATTTGGGTATGTCTGAAAAAATACAAATACCTCCAAAAAAATGGCTTTAGTGTGGATTTCATGTGGATTTTCTGGGATATATATATATATATATCCCCAACAATTGGGTTTGCCCTCTGGTAATTTAGCATGGCTGGGAAATCCCGAACTAAATGGATGTTTCTACAGTGGTGGGCAAAAGATTGGAAAATAATCCATAAGATGAAGGTATTTCTTCTTGTAATCTAACAGTTTGCCATGGAGGAGGCGATGTTTGTTGGTAAAGCATCTACAGATTGATATTTATTTGTCCAGGCTATCAAAAAAAATACCAGAGGATAAGTTGCAGTTGTTCGGTGGCTAATAACGTTCCCCAACTTGTTGATTTCCCCAGCTCTTGAATCCTGAGTTACTCTCCAAATATTGGAAGGTTGGGATCATTCAATAGCTGGACAAAAATCCTGCTTAGATCCTATCACCCGTTGTAGGATTTTTTCCGGAGAATGGATGGTGATGGTATCATGTGGGGTTCAAACAATGAATGCTATGACTTGGCTAAAAAACCACCAGCCTGGCGCAGCATCCCCAAGCGTTGTAACCCCAGGAGTTGGAGTTTTCACCCATTGACACTGTACCCAAAATCTCTATCGAAATGTCGTATGTCGTATGTCCCTTCAAAACTTGATTTTTTTTCATCCAGAATCCAGAGTGATAAGTTCCTTTTGAAAGGGCCATGTTACTCAACAAACCATCAGAACATTGGCAAAGTGCAAGCATTGCAGTTGTCGCTTCAACCGAGAGACGTCTCGTGGATCTCCAACATCTTAACGAAGACAACAGTCAGCTCTTTACCTTGACAGGGTCCAGTGTTCCCCACCCTAAAAACTTCAAGAGTGTGGCTGATGGGTTTTGTTGATAAAATCATGGGAATCTAGCCAACAAAACTGGGGCGTCAGCAACGGGCATATTGTGAACATATACATACATGGGATATGTGGCTGGCCACTTGACAATGAGTCCTCCATAATCCAATGATCATGGTAACGCTTCAAAAATTACCCTGGGATGGGCGACCAAGTGACGTTTCCCCGGTTCTGGTTCAGAAAACGCATCTCCCTCTGCATCACCACGATACACTGAAAATGCAGAGAAGTTGCCATCAAGATCATCAAAAGTCCCGAGCTGCTTCTCGATCTCTTGTCGTTCAGCATCTGGAAGCTGGCGCAAAGTCATGTCAAACCTGCGTTCGCGACACAAATCCCGGATCCATCCGGATCAACTTCCCCAACTTCAAATGAGACTGGAATCTCCCAAGTCCACAAGACATTTACCCTCTGGTAATGACTAACATAGCTATTGAAAATGGCCATTTATAGTGAGTTTTCCCAATAAAAATGGTGATTTTCCATAGCCATGTAAACGTTTACCAGAGGGTAGGACATGACCCAATGTTACAATATGTTCCAATATCCCAACCTCTGAAAACCCCAACCGCTCCGTGCCTGATGGATTTCAGTCTCCCTCGAAGATCTTCCTTGGAAAGGTCCTTGCTATCCAGGCCAAATCCAAAAATCAAGGCAGGAAAAATCTGAACGAATCTCAGTGACTGTGGGATTTGTTCATTTTGTTCTTTGACTATCTCAGAAAATACCACTAAATCCTACAAAATCATACAAAACCTCTCAAATTTTGATCCATTGCCAGGGTTTTAAAACCTGGCGACGCATCACTGAAGTGACCAGTCCTGAAGTTGCAGCTGAAACATGGTCTGCGCGCCGGCAGCTCCTAAGCTCCAACAATATCATATTGGATCGCTTGAAAACAGCTTCAAAACTGAGCCAAAAGTGAAATTTTCTGTAGTTCTGTGGAATATAGTTTAGATTTCCATCCGAAAAAGGTGAAGAAGCAGATTTGAGGCCATGCTTGGATGATTTCCGGCTTTCCGGGAGGTTGCTGTGCAGTATCCAGCTGAAGAAACAGGATCTTCGCCACTTTTCGGTTTCGAACCACAGCTACCTCAAATCTGCCCACAACCTGAATCTCTTTTTAAGGTGAGGAGCAAGAATTGCAAATCAAACCAATAATGTGGTAAACCCAATGCCATAAACCATGCCCAAATTTCATCATAAATGGGTGGTATAAACCATCTCAAATGGTATATACGTAGGTTTATGCCATTGGGTTGCCCATATTATCCAGTTTCCATCGGAAGACGGAGATAGAACATCTAGGATAAAATTGAAACCATCCACTTTGCGCAGTTGATATTTTTGAGCCCTACCAACCCAAGGTTTGACCTTTTCCCTAAACTGATTCTTTTGGAGGTCTAAGGCAAAAATGGCTGGTCAATACTGGTCGTCTCAAAAACCTATACAATCTGACAGATACGGAATCTTCACCCATGGTCGATGGTGAAACAACAAGATTTGTGGCCTATCGCCTCAGTGGCCCCCCTCTCCAGCTGAGCATCTCTGACTGCCTTCCAGGAAGTCGCACAACTTCAGCGTCGCGGGGTGCGATGCTACCATCCCCAAGATGCAGCCACCAACGCCTCGGCCGGGACCCCGATTTCTGTTGAGAAACAAACTTTTGGAGGGTCGCTTGCTAGCCCCCGTTCAGCATATGTCAGCACCTTGGTGATGACTGGCAGATTTTGGCCCAAAATATATTTATTTCCCAGCTAGTACATGACCAAGTACCACTGGCAAGTGGGGTTCATAATCATGACCAGTTACACTACGCTACAATGTTACACTGGTAGACCCCCTGTTGCAGAATGTGCTGACCCCACTTTCCACAGTACACGGCTTTGTCATCTGATTTATCACTCCAATAAATAACAGTTTACTTCCCAAAAATCCAATGGTTTCCGGCAAAATCCCATAGTTTTCCCCTATTTCCATGGTATTTCATCATATTTCCCGGCAAATCTCTCCATCTTTGCCAAAAGAAATCGCAACCTCCGAGGCACACAGCTCAATCGCCAGGCACAAACATTCGAAGAAGGCGCCCAGGGCCGTCTCCGGCACTGCGTCCCCCACAGGGTTGGCGAGTGAAGCCATTGAGGCCGCCATGAAATAATAACCTCAGTGGCGACTCAGCAGGCGATCAACGAACTGCAGGAAGGTAAAAAATATGGATCAGCTTACCCTGGATGTCTAGCAGTGGCTGATCTTGCACGACTTCCCAAGAAACTGCCTGGGAAAATATGGCAACATCTCGAATCTGGGCATGAAGAAAAGAGTGTTCAATCAAAGTTGTCCAAAATGCCTCTCGCAGAATCTTTGAGAATCCTTGAATTGAATCCTTAAATCGATGCTTGGAGGATCTACCTGCATAGGAAAACACCTGTGAGCCCTTTTTTTCCAATGACAGATTGCAGTTTTTATTGGGGAATGCTCCGATAAACCAACTTCCATTTGACGGTCGTGATGGTCATCCTTACGGTCCCATGGCTTCTGAAAAACTTATGCTCCCCGTGATGTTCATGAAACAATATGGCCCCCAGCTAATTGCCAATGGTTCCATGGCATAAATGGCATATTCAATGCTTTTCAGCCCTTTGCAAATTGCCAGTTTAACCACAACAACTGTCAAACGACTCATTGGTGAACCCCTGGTGCGACTCAAAAAGGGTAGGGACACTTTCGTACCATACCAGGGATTATGCAAAGGAATATAGTGTCCAGGCTTTTTTCACGGCGTCAAAGTATATATATAGCCAATCCAAAAAACCATGTGAGGGCCATATGCATGTAGCAGGAGCAGCCGCAGTAGCAGTAGCAGTAGGTGTAGTGGTAGTAGTGGTGTGAGTGGTAGTGTTGGTAGTGGTGGTAGTGGTAGTAGTGGTAGTAGTGGTAGCAGTGGTAGTAGTGGTAGTAGCAATAACAGGAATATCAGCAATATCAGCTTGCTATCAGGGATATTGGCAATGTTGACAATATTGGCAATGTCAGCAATGTTGGTCAAATTAGCAACATTAAAAAAAAAAAAACTGAACTACGCTGCTCTGGCTGACGCTGATGGTCAGCATGCAACCAGGCCAGAGCTCTTCGAAGGGCTAGGCCGGAGCATCCAAAGGATGTGAACTGTGCCAGCAACATTGGCCATATGTAGCAATATGCACTAATATGCAGTAAGATTTTTTATCTATTTAAAGACAACGACCACCAGAAACCGCAACCGATAACACCAATAGTCATCATGACCATTTAAAAAGATAGGATCCAAAAAAATATAATCATCATCATCATCATCATCTCGTCGTCGTCGTCATCATCATCATCATCATCATCATCAATCATAATAATAATGAGCATCACCATCGATAATACTGTAATCAATAATAAACATTAATAATCAATAATCATCAACAACAATCAATAATAGGCAATAATAATCCATCATCATCCATGTAAATCGATGATAAATGACAATAATCAATAATCATCACTGATAATCACTAATAATCGATAATAATCAATAAGAATCCATAAGAATCAATAAGAACAACCATCATCAATAATACAACATGCGAATTTCATGAGACTAGAAATTCAGATGTTCCAGACTTCCAACAAAAATTGCTAATGATCACGTCATCATCATCCCCTCCCTTTTTTAAACCGGTTTTTAGTCGTCCAGTGACCATCCAGAAGGCTCCAGCCCTCGATCCCGGCCATCAGCGCACCGATGATCCAGGTGAGGACGACCATCGTCACCGGGGTCTGTCGGTCACGGCGTCACCGGGGAGACCCTTCTGGGTTTTTTGGAGAAATTCCGATGGGAAAAACGTAGAAAAACGTAGTGAATACTGTACTGACTGATGAATGAGTGTGAATTTCTGGTGTGAAAATTCTGAGTGATGAATTTTTGTGTGAATTTCTGGTGTTTTGCTCGTAGCTGGAGAATGATTGGAACTGATTCATAGGAAAACGTGGAGGATATAGTTGGAAAGTGTGGGGAAAATGTGGAATACTTACTAACAATATAATATAACTTACAACACGTACCCAATAGTAGTGTTTTATGAAATGTGGATACCCTGATTCTCAGGATGATTCCTTTTAGACCCCTATTGTGGTTGATATTTGGAGATTATGTGTGGCATTGTGGATCCAACATTGCATCATAGCGGCATTCAACTTATAGTCCGGGTAGCTGTATACCGTATACATCCGTATACCCATTTACATCTGGTAGGGCTCCATCAATGAGATGTACTTAAAAGGATGAACTGATCCACAGCTGCTACAGCTCTCATTCTGCAGGGTCCATTTCTCGAGTTCCGTGTTGGCTTTCTGTGATCCCACCTGTAGACAGACATCGAAAAAAACATCGAGATTCTGGGGGGATCATTTCACGTACCGGTCATATGAGTCATATGCCAGGAGTCTGGCCAGAATTTCTGTTTCCACTTTGGACTTTAAAAAAAAATCAAGCCTCACTGGGGCGTTTTGGGGCACTTTTTTTTGGCCTTTTGTGGCCATCCTGAGGCCCCCCACAATGATGAAAAGGAAAGCCAGAAAGCCACAGGTCGACTCCGGGACTTTGCCAGCCAAGGCAGTCATCAAGGACATGTTGGCCACGAGACCCATGGCGGTGGTCACCAGAATCACCGCATACCTTGGCCCCGCAGCCGCATGATCCTGGGTATCCGAAAAAAATCTACGGAAAAGCCTTTGGACAAAGATGTGGCTTCACGGGAAAGATCTAGGGAAACTACGTAGAAGATATTACAATCTTGTTCCCAAATCTGAAATCAGGAGGGTGGTCTGTGGTCTCGCTTGCCCCTTGGTATTTAACCTAAGCTAGCAATGGAAGATCGTCCATGAGACTGTCCGTTTGATGATTATCCCATGAAAAATGCGGATTTGCCAGCCAGCCAGCCAGACCAAGTTACTGGAGAATAACCATCATTGATGATGGGGCTCCAGTGTTATCCCAGTTATCCCCAAGATTCACAAGAAGAATACCCTGTCAACGTGTGGTTCCCGCCATCCAACCACTACGAGGCACATATTGACAATGATAGCAAAGTGGATGCCGGCATCATTGGTGGGCACGATATCCATCAGAGGCTGGGTCATGCCCAAGACGTTGGAAAGGAGGTACTCCACCCTGAGATTGGTCGGGCTGTCGTGTTTCGATCTGGAAGATCAAAAAGCTACATCATGCCATATTAATTTGAGTGGTTTACGTTTACATGAAATCAACAACATCGTTCGTTTCGTCATGATGTCATGCCCATCAGGCAGAAAAGAAGAAAGAATATCTGAATAGCTTGCTCGGGATCTGTTTATGAGACCCATTCAGAGTCTGAAGAATCTCTTGGATCCCGCATCAGTCAATGGAATTGTAGAGGAAATCAAATCACCCACTCTCTCATGAGCAGTGAAAACTATCTCGATCCGAGGGTTCTCAAAAGACACAAGGTAAACATGTCCTTTTTTTGCAATTTGGCCATGTCTTTTTCACGTCAAAAAGCCAATCAGATCCTCAAAAAATCACCAGCTGCAGTTCCACTGTGTTCCACTTTGTCAGACAGGAGATCTTCACCCAAAAAGTTCTAGGGCTTTAAAAATCCCAACTTCTGGAGGTTATCATCATAGGTAATCATAATCATAAGATATCATAAGTATATGTACCACAGTATAACTGTATAACATTGTATAACCATATATAACCATCTTTCTTCGAACCCCAACCACCCAACCCCCACCCAACCGCCACATCGTTTGATCGCGGCACCCGATGGCGGCGGGCCAATCTTCAAAGGCGGCCACCGAGAGTCCCAGGAGCACTGAGCAACAGACCAGGAATAAAGGCAGAACTCCCAGCCTTGGCGCAGTGCCCTGGGGAGAAGCGAAGAAGGCGGGGTCCCACGAAATTGCAAAGTTCACAGAAGGTGAAGTCGATTGGGTTGATTGGGGGGAGCTATAATGGCTTCATAAACCAACTAACATTTCACTGCAAAACTCCACCTTGTAGGTGATTCATCGTGGATTTATGTGGATTTAATGGGGAGTAATGCGGATATACAGGGAATTGATATAACGAACGAATGAGAGGATAATGAAACACGGCTAGCTGCGAAATCCTCGTAATGTCATCTTCACCAGGGTACAAACGTTTTGACCCACACCCGTACGTTGTTTTTCAAGGTACACCTGGAATTGCAGGAAAGCCGCATGAAGAATATGGAAGCTACAGAACCTCTCAGGACCTTGGCTCAAAACGACTGACCCAAAAAATTGGATGCGTTTACCCTCCGGTGTCGTCAAACATAGCAATGGAAATCCCCTTGAAATGGAGGTTTCGAGCTGGGAAAATGTATAAAATGCTGGATGTTCCATGCCATTTTTGATGAGGATGATTGGGATAGCTTCCTGGGTCCGGTTTTTCTGCTACCGCATCCAGCAGAATCTCATCTGATTTGGTCAACATCAGAATCTTATCATCTTATCTTTAAAGGCTTATGATGGTTCACAAAACCCAGTATTGATCCATAGCCAATTTGAGCATGTCTTTTGTTTTGAACCAACCCTGTGTTTTTCAAAAAACTGCCACAAAGGATTGCCGCAACTCGCGGCTTTTTGCGCTAACCGCGGGAAGGGACAAAGGGATAGCCCCCATACGCCAGCAACCCCGGCGAGGCGTGCACAGCGTGTTCGATGCCATCCGCCGTCTTCCTACCAGGTGGATCTTCCCAAGGCTGGACAGGAGGAGATGTCTTGTTGGATCAGTAAATCTATAGGGGGTTCAATAATTTCTCGGGTTTTATTATGTTTTATTGTTGATAAACCTGAAACCAGCAAATTTAGGGGGGTTCATGGTTGGGAAACAACACAGAACAAATGTGCGAAAGGTTTTCCTCTGGCAGTTTGACACTAGCTGGCTGGGAAATTCCAATTTCTAGAGGCAACATCATTTCAAGAGATTTAAATAAATGGTACCCTCTGGTAATTTAACGTAGCTATTGAAAATGGCCATTTATAGTGGATTTACCCATTAAAGATGGTAATTGTCCATAGCTATGTTAGTTTACCAGAGGGTATTTTGTTCATTGCCATGTTTGATTTCCAAACCAAATTAAATTCTGAGTGATTTCCAGTTGCTCCCGGAATTGGTTGCAAGGACTAGCCGGAAACCTGAAATCCTCTTGGGATTATCTGAGAAGAGAAATTTTACAAGAAGTAGAAGAGCAAGGGGAGTCCTCTTTGTGTTCTCTTGGATCAATTTTTCGAGACAGGGTGAAGCCCTTTCCAAGGTGATTCACTTGGTCCGATTTTTTCAAGGTTTGACCCCAAATTGAAACCGAGAAAAAATTCACTAGCAGCATCCCCATGAAATGGGATGCTTTGCGATGAACTTCCAACACCAATTTAAGGGATGAATCTGGGTAAATTATAATATTTCACTAACCTGAATTAAGGCCATCTGGGGATGATTCCCCTTATTAACCATGATTTCCAGTGAGGTCGCAGTGAGGTCGTTATAATTTACCCAGATGAATAGAAATCATGGTCGCTGGGGCAGAGCCAAGGTGATCATTGAAGTTCTCATGCTGGGACGGAGAGACGGCCTGGATGTCATCGGCGTGTCGATGAAACCACTTCTGCTTGCTGGGTGCAACACATCTTTGAAAAATAAATGGCGATTGTGGATCAGAAAATGAGACCACTATCCCGAAAAAATCAGAAAACTAGACAGTTGAAGCTGCCAACCTATGATTGGAGTTGATTGGATATACTACTCCCCTTTTTGTTGGTTAAGATCCCATGGGGGTTCATGATCCAATTCACCATTTTGGTTGGTCCAATCCCCATGTCGTTGGGTAAATGTCACCATGTTTGTTGCATACTGTTCGCATGTCTGCTTTTCCTCTCAATACTTTGGATCTGACCCATTGTCCAGGGGAACTCTGTTGGCCATTTTCTGCAGACAAACCATCCAATCTTGTTTTTTGGGGACAACTTGCCAGTCCCCCCCAAAAAAATCGTCCTTCGGAAGGGACGTCGATGTCTCCGATGGGCACAGAACGAAATGAGAGCCAATAGAAGGATCACTAATAACATCATCCAACCTGACGACAATCGAAGATCTTGGTGTGAACTCACCATTGATCCACCACACCGGAATTGGAAGAATTTGGCCTAAAATGCGTGGTGCAAAATCAACGCGAGTGGGGATTGAACCCCACCAAAATGGAAGGTATAAGCTATATTGTTGCTGCAGAATAGGGTACCCCCTACCTAAGCATTGCTGGGATCCTCATCTATGCTGCTGCTGCACTCCTGCAGTCCCTCAGCTACCCGGGCATCCAGCATTTTAAGAGACAAGCCCCAGTAAAAATGGTGTCCCAGCAAAGAAGAGGTGGGTTTTTATTTCATATGGGACACCATATATAAGAAGCCTAGCCAGTATTTGCACCTATAAATCATATTCATATGGGGTATTTCCATAAAACAATCCCATAGGCTATGTATTTCCCAGCCCAGCCCAGTAAATCAAGCCTAGCCATAAAAAACATCCCGATGAACTTGGATCAACCCGATCGGTCGCCATCTCCCGTCCAGCATCGTCCAGCGACTGTAGTGCACCAAGATCATCAGAAATTCCTCACCGCTGGGATGCTGCACCACTTGCAGCCCACGCACTTCGGCCGCTTCGGCCGCTTCGGCCTCAGCCATGGACCTGAGAGGTGCTTCTCCACCATCCGAAGCCATGGCTCCCCGTGTGTCATCAAACGTGGCTAGCTGAAAAATCCCGAAAAACAAAATGCAGGTTTTAATATGTTTATAGTATAAATAGCCTTATAGCTGGGAAAATCATCGAACTAAAAAAAAAGATGTTTCCAGCAAGCGAACTGTTTGACGACATCGGTCAAGATTTGTGGCAGCGCTTTGTTGCTCTGGGTGCTCCTTTTTTTTGGGTGGAATGAACCGATGCTTTGAATCACAGCACAAAATGGGCCTGGAATGGCCTTTTTTGTACCTCAATAAGCTTAACCGCCCCCTTGGGATGTCGTACAGCGACCTCAAAAACCTCCAAACAGCTCATGAGCCAAAAGAAGCTGCTGGGGACGCACCCAGGGCCCAGTTGACCTCAGGAAAATGGTCTACGTTCTCTACGGTACGGTCTGCGTCCATTATATGTTGATGGTTTTCCATGGTTTTCCATGGTTTTCCAGTGATCTATCTTGGTGAAGGCAACTTGATGTAACTTGCAGGATGCTTTCGATGAAATGGCTCATGCAAATGTGTCAAGCAAAACAAGTTGAGGCCTGTCCAGCTGGGTGTAACACTCCCGGAGTGTCTCCACCGTTGCAACACCCCCTTGCAGCTCCTTCTTCCACTGTGGCTTATGCTCAGCTTCCCAATCTTCGTCGTCCTCAGGATCCATCGGAACAAGAGGACTAAAAGTTCAGGATCCAGCCCCCTATTTGGGTGTCCCGAGTTTGACCATCTATTTGTATGAGAACTGTACCGAAGAGATCAAGTCCGACGCTTGGACCATTTTGGACATTGGCAGTGTGGTTGGTCCCATTGGAAATGTCCAAGGCTTCATCAAACTTTATCGATGATCCGACTAAATGATGGCACGACATAATCTTGAATCTTGCAATAGGATGAAATAGGTATGTTTTTGGGGGTGGCTCTCCGTAGCTCCCTATTCATTTATGGTGAGGTCATTTTGAGGTCAGAAAAAAAAAAAAAAAAACGTTCACACATCATGATGCCAGTTCAGATCCGTCCTCATCATCGTCGTCGATGCCAATGGACTTGCAAAGGTTGCTAAGCAAAGGACCACTGCCATGGACCTTGAATGTGCCAGTTGAGACAAGCAGTGGCCACGCCAGCCATGGGATCCCAAAATCACTCAATGAATCAGATTCCACCAGGGTGTGTGGGGGGGTTGGCTCCTACTATGAGGGATCCATTCCCAAAAGTTGGATGGCTTTCCAATATGATGTGCTATGGTTGCTATGGTTTGAGACAAAAAATGTGACTTAGCCCCATCGAAGCCAATGCGACAGATGCACCGTTTGCCGGTTTTGGAATTCTCATCTAGACCCAGGGTCGGGTTCCAACTTTCATGTGTAGGGCACCGACCAGCTCCAAAAACTACGGTGCCAATTCCAGATCGACATATTTAGACAGGTCAGTTTCCACACCCCGAACCACAAACTGCTATAAACCATAGATTCCATAGATGATTTCACCATTTGGGCCAGTCAAAAAAAACTCAAACCTTTGGTGGGTGATGCTTCTGATACCTTCAAAGCAGAGCTGCCATGCACGACTTTCCGGCCATCTCCAACTTGAACTGGTCCTTGGCGCTGGCGCCCAACTTAGGTCCACCAAAAAATGGATGGTGTGATGCACAAAACAACCAGAATCAATTCATGGTTTGTTAAAATGGATGGTTTGATGCACAAGTGATGCTTTGTCCAAAAAAAAATGATGCAAAAATTGATGGTGTGTTAAAAAATGTGGCGTCGTGGATTTGGGCCAAGTTGTGTCTGGGGCGACTTTGAAGATCCAGTTGGATGTCTGAAAGCTACACTGCTACCCCTGGGAAGGCCAAACAAATGCCACCGTGGTCACGTTGTTGTCCATGTGAGCCTCGAACGGTTGTTGCATCTGAGTTGATTAAGGTGACATTCCAAAACCTACTGGCTGAGAGCAAAGTCCCCTCCCTGTGTATAGTCTTTAATGTGAGAAACCTAACAATAAGCCTAGCATTTTGGTATGATTGTTACCACCGAATTATTTCGTTGTTTGTTGGGGGATGATGAAAAAAATATTGGATTTCCTACAGTTCAACACTTCAATATTCCAAAAGCAGTCAGTATACAGTAATGGATAATAGCTATAATCATCCAGAATCCCCAAAAAAAATTGAC
Organism: Cladocopium goreaui; assembly: GCA_947184155.2. Taxonomy (NCBI): domain Eukaryota; class Dinophyceae; order Suessiales; family Symbiodiniaceae; genus Cladocopium; species Cladocopium goreaui. The sequence continues at coordinate 77,199 of CAMXCT020000164.1, read as the reverse complement.
GCGGGATGCCCAGCAAAAAAAAAACAAAAACATGTCCGACATGTCCATGGCCGATTCATTGGTTGATAGTACCCTCTGGTAAACGTTTACATAACTATGGAAAATCACCACTTTTCATGGGAAATTCATAAATGGCCATTTTCAATAGCTATGTTAAATTACCAGAGGGTAGTTCCAATATAGTTTCAACATTATCTCTACCAGTGACACCGCTACCACCAACAGTACGGACGTCAGCTTGGCAGAAGAATCTGATTCAAACATATTCAAACAACATATGACTCTGAAAGTTGTGCACCCCAATATTCTACGGTGTGGTCGTGATCTTTCTCCATGAAAACAGCCACATCTTTAGGGGTGTCCCCTCTGTTTGGACAAAACCCAACTGTCATTTTCTGCTTTTATAATCCCGGCTTTAAAAAACATCCATACAAGGTATCGTAATAACATCATATATCTGCACAAAAATGGTCGATGTTTGATCCCATTTTTGAGACACTCTCGGGTTCTTGAACAGCCCAGGAGGCCATGAAATCCACGAATCCCCCCATGAAAATCTCCAGTTTTCTTGGATAAAATGACTTCAATCCCCAGTCTTTGTGTGTATTCCCAGTGGTTTATTGTAAATCCTCCAATCCTCCTACATCCAACCAAAAAAAAACACCGTTTTTTTCCATGAATACCCTCTGGTAATTTAACATAGCTATTGAAAATGGCCATAGAAATAGTGGATTTTCCCATGAAAAATGGTGATTTTCCATTGCTATGTAAACGTTTACCAGAGGGTACCCTTTAAATCCCGTTAAATCCAACAGACCCATTTTTTTGCCTCGGTCAGCAGTTTGCGGTTCTCCGCTCTGAGCAACAACAGGATGAAGCGCACCTGACCATCTGCTCCGAAGGAATCCGAAGGAATCCATGGGAAAAGCCCCAAAAGGTTGGTGATGAAGTGGCTATGGATCAATACCTATACATACCATTTTTAGGGGGATGAACATCCATAAATCCCAGCTATTTTGATGTGAACTACAGGGGTACAAGGTTTTGACACACTGCCAAGTGGTGATCATAGAACTAAGTTCTTGGATTTAGTGTGTATGTATGTATATATATACAGGGATAGAAAGATCATGTTTTTGGTGATCAAATGATGGTTGATGAATTCGTGTTTGTTAGTGGGAAATGTAGCAATTAACTGGGGATTGGCCAAGGTTATTAATTTGCTTGGGGAGAAATCTCCAGGGTTGTAATATGTTGTACTTATGCAAAGTTGGTGATGTAGCTGGCGGTGATCAGAAACTAATTTTTATGATCAATAGGTGATGCTTTAATAAATTTAAAGCAACAATGATGCAAACATTTTTGGATCATATATAGATCATATAATATAGGAAAAAATTGGTGAGATCAATCCGGAAATATGGTGATTCAATGGTGATATTCTACAAAAAACGGTGATCATCCCCACCAAAAACACGGTGGAAATACCCGCAGGCTCTGGTGACCTGCTTGACCATCAACCCTGGGTGTCTCTGAAAATGGAAAATGTCGATTTTATTGGGAAAACATGGGAAAACTCTGATCAGCCAGCGGATTTCGGTGGATGGCATGGTGTACCTTATTTCAGGTTGAAACCTGGTTGTGCTTGTTGAATCTTTTTTCATTGGAACCCGAATATTCTCAACCAACACATGGGAAATTCGGACATCTATAGATGGTTGTCCCTCAAAGAAAACTTAGTGAACAGTACCTGACTGGAGTCAGGTCGGAGTCCTATGATGTCGATTGATCTGTTTCATTCATATCATCCATGTATATTGTATATATACATACATATCATATATATATATGTTGTGTATGTATGTATATATATTATATATGTTATGTATGTATGTATATATATATATACAGGTGAATATGAATACATGTCAGTGTAAGTATGGATGTACAGTACAAATATATCTGTCCATATGTATATGTCTAGTGTTTGTCTTTCAGAAATAGCAGCCAATGTCCATTTTTCCATGTGTAACACCTTGTTACACCTTCCAGCTTGGGGTCCCTCTGGGTTTGTCTGAAAATGTTGTGTACCCCTTTTTACCCAATGGTTTTGCTAATCATTATCCCGTTTTTAAATGGCTATTTCATTGGGAATATTAACCCAACATTTTCAGACAAACCCCTCTGCCATTCTGCAAGGGCCATTCGGCCTTTGGCACATATTTCTGCACTGCCATCATCCTAATGATGTTCTCAGTATCCTGGCCACGGATGACATCATGAGACCGTCCAGGTACAGTAAAGGACGTTCTGTAAAGGAGGTACCCGGCCTGGGAATGACATACAAAAAGCTATTGAAAATGGTGATTTATAGTGGAATTACCCATTAAAAATGCTGATTTCCATAGTTATGTAAACGTTTACCAGAGGGTAATACTGTCAGTGAAGCATCTAGTTGGTCGTAGCACAGTGCTCAAATCGCCCCACCGTTTCCGAAAAAAAGGGTCCTCTTGCATCACGCTTCTACACAACAAGTTCGGGAGAATAAACCTCGCGCGATCCGAAGCCCACGGCCATTTTTTATAGGTACCCCATGGCAGAGTCTCAGAGACCTCCTCTTGGATGATACAGAAGTTGAATGTTAATTGATAGATATCTCATGATATCTCTATGTATCCCTTTTTTTATCCCACTTCCCTACATGTCCCTCTATATGTTCCAGGGATTTTTCGGACAACATCGGATACCATCCCCGCAACAGCTCGATCCGGAGAATCACCCCACCGGTTGCAGTGAAAATGGCGGGTCATCCTGTTCGTTGGAGGGTAAGTTCCATTGGAGGTTTCCCAAAATGGGGGTAGCCACAAATCATCCATTTTAGATTGGGATTTTCCAGAATAAACCATCTATTTTGGGGTACCCTCAATAAAATGGACATCCCCATATCTCCAATATGATACCCCCATAAATGGTTGATTTATCGAGAGATTTCATCCCAGTGTCTGCTGAAGAGAATCATCTATGTCAGTTGAAGGAAGGGTATAATTTCATAGAGTTTTTTTAGTAAAGCAATGTCATAAACCAGCCATCTGGTTTATATGGTTTATACTACTGTAAGATATACTAAGTTTATACCACCCATTGATGGTCAAAAAATGGGGATGACATCCTGTTGCTTCACGGACAATTTGTCGCCAACTTCGCCAAGTGCTCAGAGTGCCCCGACACGCAGGTGGCGGCACTGATGGTCACACGATTCCTGGGAGACAGACAGACCAACAGCAACAAGTGGACCGGGGCTAATGAAGAAGTAGAACCGGGGATAAGTGTTTGAATGTGCCTATGTATAATCATCATATGCATAATATATATATATACACAAGTATACACTATGCAATATAGATTCCCAGGGATTGGTTGACATGGCGAACCCCAGTTGACCAGCACGCCTTTTTTCGAAGCAATCTTCCTCCAGCACTGCGTCAGCTTCGCAACGACCATCAACCCAAAGAGCTTCTCCGGTCCTCCGTTTGCAAAGTTTGATCCCTGCTGATGTCGATCCATCTGGCGACACTCAGAACTGGAGCTTCCTGCACTTCATCACACCATCCAAAGCTGCAGGGGTAGGAAGTGGAAAGAATCCAGCCACGTCAATCTGTGCACAGCCCTTCCGCATGGCGCATCAATAACTGTAGCGGCTTACCTGCGGGCAGAAGCATCACACCCATGGTGTAGCCCGTGTGATTCCAGTAGATGTGCGTTGGGATTTTTTTTCAGAAAATTGACCAGCAAGAAGACTGGGGCCGGAGAGTTCAAAACCCACAACCATCAGACTTGTCTATTGGGATCCAGTGGGATGGTTGCCCACTTAGTGGACCTGGCATCTCTGTTCCTTCCCCACAACACCCGGACCTTCACAAGATGCACCTCGAAGATCAAATCCGAGTTGGGCGGGATCAGTTTCCTCGGTGGAATTTGCCAAAATCCCATGTGGCCCGGCCCTAGATCTGCCAAGACGCGCTAGGTGCCATGCCTTTGGAAATGGAACCAGGCTTTCAAAAGAAGCTCCTCAGAATTCTACAGAATTCCGGAATCCTTCCCCAATTTCTACAGATTTCTGTCCCCCAAAATAGATCCATACTATCCAACCCCCCATGGGCGCCGCTGGGTGCTCTCCATGGCTTCTCCGAGGCTCCCATAGCCCCGAGGCCCATAGGCCAAAGCGGACGGCACCGTCACCACCGCTTTTTCGCCCTGGGAGAGTTTCATCAAAGCCACGTCCCAGCCAGCTATGACTTGACCTCAGCGAACCGCTTCGCCATCGCTGGGATGTGATGAGTGTTGATTCCCGTGAAAAACGTCGGTAAGATGGCATAAGATGGCCAGGGTTCCTTCTATAAACCCCGTCATCATTAGATAGTATGCCTAATATTGCCTAATAGTATACCTATGGATCCCACGGGGAGATCGTTCGAGAGGACCAAGTCGCCAACTCCAACCTTGAAGGTAAATGGAATCTTTCCTCGTGACAGGAGGATCAGGGCAGGACTGGAGATCGCTTTAGGTTCACTGTTTTCCGTGTTGCACCCTACAAAACCGAGAAATGAGCATGTCACAATGGAACTTGCTCCAAGATGCCCTAGTCTTTGCCGGACAAAAATGATCTATGCTACCTTCACTGCTCCAAAACAATATGGACCCGGCTGGAAGCTAGGGTCAAAGCATCTAAAGGTAAGCATCTGGAAAAAGACCTATCTTTGAAACATGTTGAAACCAACCAATTCACCAGTCTAATTTGGGGGTGAATAAATTTTGAGCTATCACATATCGCATCTTGCACCAGGCATCGGTCGTAGGTGGAATCGAACTTGCGACCATTTGACGCCAGCTTCCCCGTGTAGTGTACAGAGATGCGGTCTCCAGACTTAGGATACGTGATGCCATCACCTCTCATGACGGTTTGCACCACCACTCCGCGACTATCCTCCAAAAAACAGGGAGAATTCTCGTAAATAGTATGTGTATGAAATACTGTATGTGTATGTATATATATATATACACTGTAATTATACATGTAACACTGTATATTTTTTTTATATATAGATATAGATAGATATGTTAAAGATTAGATATATGTCAGACATTGTGAGACATTGTGAGATTGCTTTTAAAAAATTGGCACAAACTAACATCGTTTATCTGGCTTACCTCCCCAAAAATTAATTTTTTTGGGTGGGCATGAAATATGTCCCCGTATCTCAAAAGTGTTCCAGTGTTTCAATCAAGCTACTTAATAAGTGCTTACAAAACCAGTTGTTCTTGGCTCAGGTCATCAAGATTTTCTGACCAGGTCATCCCAACTTCCCCGCGCCGTGAGAAAGCATGGCTGGTCTACCAGGGTCCCAAAAATCTGGTCCTGTTTCACCTTGATCCCCAGCAACGTGATGTCCAGGGTCAACGGCAGATCACAACTCTCCGTTTTTTCGCTGGAGATCTCCCAGAGCTCCTTTCCACCTGAAAAATCAGATCCAAATAGATGGCTCAGCATCAAATCGTGGAGATATATATCGCGGACTGCTTTGAGTGGCAGTGGTGCACAGCAGCGATGCAGTGCAGCCCCCGCCAAGGTCTCTGAGGTCTCATGCCGGGCGCGCTAGGTCGGAAGCCTTTCGGAACTTTGTCTGACCCGCGGCCGAAAGACAGCGAGAAGCCAAACTGCGCAGCATGGTTGAGTTTGTACAACATGCTAGTCCATCTGCAGGCAGTATCAAACCGGCTTCAGGCTTACGTATGCCCTTCAAAATATGGTGTTCCAAGCCTAGGATTTGGAGGCCTTTTCCAAAAACAAAACGAATCACCTGAATCAAAGCAGCAAGAGTAGGTTTCAGCAAAACCGCACTGTAAGGCTTCAAATCCCAGCGTAAAGTGCTGGTGTTCCAAAAAGGGAAGGGCAAATTGATTTCATGTATGCACCAAATGGCAATCTCTACGAAACTAACCGGTGCAAACGAGTCAGCTGATGACTCAATGTGAAAAACCACATCAAAAAGTGCACAAACAAATTCCATGGGATACTTCAACTGTACTTCCGATGAACTGAGCTGAGCATTCCAACTGATGGGCAAAGCATCTGAAAGTGCCATCGAAATGCCCAATTCTTGCCATTGAAAAGATTCACTAAGAGTCAAGCCCACTACTTCTGCCTCTGCGGTCTTAGCATCTGCAACTTGGAAGTAAAATCTCCTGAGAAGACGAAGTCGTTGAGACCAAAGGGCAAAGTGTTGCTGAGCGTTTGTCTTCAGGCGCTGATATTCCATGCTGCGAGACACATTGGCGGAGACCGCAAGGCCATCTGCTATGTCATTCCAAGTCGCCTGCCACTCCTCCTGATCTGAAGTGCAAAGGATAGCATCAAGATGTGATGGAGTCCAGCAGGCACAGAAGTTGCCTTCAGGGATATCTGCCAACAGAGCTTCGACTTGTTGCCAAAGATCATGGTTGTCACATAGAGCTCCATGTGGTACCCAACTGCCTTCTTGTATGGCCACAATGCCATCCACTGTTGACTTCGAATCACTCCAAAGGCAAACTTCAGCCTGGTACTGGATGGTCCACTTGAGCGCAGCAATAGCACCACATAGTTCAGCTCGAGGAATGCTCTGCGCTTGGCCATGCAGCTGGCCCGAGCCAATTGGTTGCCCCGTAGAGGCGTTAACTAAAGACCATGCTCCAACCCCCAACATTTTTGGGGTGTGGGGGAAAAACGAACCATCAGAAAACACATGTTGCAAACCCTCTCCTGGTATAGAGTGAAAGTTGCCAGTGGTGTCCTCCAGTGCCTGAAGATAGGCCTTCATCTCCACTTCGTAGGGGCTGCGAGGCATCAAAAGATGAGAAAGAGCGCAATCTGGTACCTCATGGATCCAGTGGAAGGGCTCCATCATCTCATCGCGGATGTGCTCAAACTTGGGGCATTCAAACCAGTGCTGCTGGGTGTTGGGCACCAAGCAGTATGAGCAAATCTGTGACTTCGAAGGGTCATACTTCGAATGGTTCCAGTCAGAAAGAAATGCACCTGATTGCAATGCCATTGTTCTGCTCAACTCCAACGGTGTCATAGTGTTGCGGTCCAAGAGTGTGAGCTCTGGGTGCAACCCGTGGAGGTCATGCATGGTTCGTCTATGCTGCACTTGCGTGGCTACTCGTTGGAGCCAAGCATCCTGCAGTAAATGTTCCAGGGCAACGTTTGGCAGCTCCAACAAGTTGTGCTCGAATCCGTCATGATCCACAAATTGGGGCGGTTTTTGAATGGACCACCCAATCTGGCTGAGAAGTTCCACCAGCTTATAGAATGGCCCTGTCCGTTTCCGCCCACAAAAATGCGCCATGAACTGTCTCCATTGCACTAAAACATCTGGAGATTTGCTGCAGATTCGCCTGAAATCAAAAGTGCAGTGCCGAAGGTGGTAAAACCCAGGGTCTGCTGTCATAGGAGCTGAAAGCGAGAGCCGGAGTAGTGGGTTTGAGCCTCCCATTCTAAGACCCAAAGCGGCAACTGCTTTCTTTCTCAATTGGTGCAAGTGGTTCTCAGCAAAAACGCAGCCCAGTGCACCATGAAGTGCTGAAGCCCAGAAAACCATTGGCAAAACCATCAGTTTTTGGGAAACTGGTGCCTTTGAAATACGAAGGCGTGCCCATTTCTGCTCAAGGCGTGAGCCTCTCTTCAAAAAGATACGAACCCTCGCTGCCGCACCAAAAGTAAGAGAGCCACCAAGCTCGGAGACATCCTCAACTACACGCAGGCCCAAAGGTCCCAACATTGCCCTTGTCTGAGGTGTGGTACCCCATGTGTATGATTTGTTGATGTCAATCTCCAATCCCCATAGCTCCAAAAAGGTGCGCAGTGAGAAGAAGGCCCAAACCAAATGCATCACCTGTCGAGACATCATAGAGATGTTGTCAACAAATGACATTGTCCTTGTCAAAGGTGCGTACTGTGATTGGTAAACATGCAGTGCCCAATCAAGTATTGCCATCGCCGGCACGCTCAAAGGATCACCTTCTGCAAATCCAACATCTGATTTCAGGGGCTCGCTCAAATGATTGTGCACTTGGAAGCGCCTGGTAAAAGATGAAAGGAAACGCTGCCAAGGTTTCAGAATTCGCTCTGGTAGTCCTAGATGCTGTGCTAGCTTGAACCATTGCGGTCTTCTGATGTTGTTGAATGCCTTGACAAAGTCCACCGCCATACCAGTCAAGGCTTGGCCCGTTTGAAGTGCCATCTCGACACTGGCCTGGATTTGTAGCCATGATTGCATGGCCTCTCTCCCCGGCAAGAAGCCGAAAGCATCTGAGTGGACAAAACTTTCTATCAGCCGCAAGAGCTGTCTGGATCGCAGTGATCCCCAACATCGGTAGATGATAGAGAAAAGCACAATGGGGCGATACGAGCCAGGCTCATGTGCATCACTGTGCTTTGCGATTGCCAGCACAAGGCCATGTTGCAGCTGAAGTGGCCAGTCCAGATCTTCAAGCTCAATTCTCATCAAAAAATGAAGCAGCCATGCTACATGTGTAGGAGACATGTGTAAAAGGTCTCTTTTGGCAAATCCATCTGCGCCCCTCGCCGCAGTTGGCTTGAATCTCTTGACAGTCCGCATCCATTGTGCCGGCGTAATGTCCGGCAACTCAAACTGAAAACTAGGCATACTGCTCTGTATGAAGCCCATGACACGACTCCAGTGTTCTGGTTCTACTTCATGTAGTTGTTGCCATCGTGGTTTCCAAAGGGCGATCAACTGATCGTGGATCTGGGCGTCCGAGCTAGTTTGGGTTGATTGTGTGATGACATCCCCAACCTCAATGTCAGGCCACATGGTAAAGACAAGAAGTTCGTCAATGTATCCGTCAACGGAAAGCCCACAACCGTTGCGATACCAGGTAGATCTTTCCATAGGCTTGATTGGTTGATCTAAAAGGACTGCGTTGGAACGTGGTCTGATAGCTAGGACTGTATAGGTCTTGACATTCCAAAGGCTATCAATTTGATCCGGTGATGGATCACGCAAGTCCTTGAAGATGGCCTGATGTGATTTGTCGTACTTCATTTGAATCAGGCGATTCTTTTGCGAAAGATGCCATCGTTCAAAAGCTCGGAAAGCATGATGGAAAGCATCATAAATCAGCTTGGCTTGTTCAGCATCTGGAGGTTGCAGTGGGAGTGGTCCCATGGCATGAACAAAGTCCTGCTGTTCCCACCAAGCTGAAAAACCCCCTTGAAAGCCCGATGCCCTCCGTATAGAGGTCCACAGTTCAGCCCTGTAGATCACTGCGTTTGTGTTCAGTTTGCCTGCCTTGATCGAGTGGCAGTAGGACTGAATTCGACGCAGTTGGCGAAACCATTGTAGAACCGCTGTTCCCACCAAGTCGTGGGTCAAGGCTACTTCACCGGGACGGCTGGCACGGCATGACACCGGTTGCAGCATTTGCTTCTGAGGTTTGAGTCTTTGGGCTCTACCTTTCTGAGAAGGCCGCAAATCACCATGTCAAAACGGTGGTTGGAGACTCATCTATGTCCAGCGTAACTGAAATGGAACTGTGGTCACTGAAGACATCCTCAATGTGAATCCCATCGCAAATTGAAAGCGCAGCTGGTGAGAGCCAGATCAAGTCTCGCTCGGTGGCTCCCTTGCATGTTGGCGCCCATTCATGGGCCCATCTTTGCATCGCAAGCTCTTGTGCAGAGAGCCATCCAGCTGCTCTCCAAAGGTGGAAGTGTTCCAGCTCAAAAGGGCTGAAGTTAAAGTCCCCACAAATTGCAACTAGGCCTGAGTGTCCGAAAACAAAAGTCTTGGTGATAAAGGCCAAGATGTCATTCATCAATGCAGCTGCTTGTGGCCAAGTAGGCCCACGGGGTAGCCCGTAGAGTGAGACCACGGTGATGTTGTGGCAACCAATTTGGTGTTGAGTTGCCAAGACTCGGCCTGAATTCCAAAGATCCACAGGCCAGTCAATCTGTAGGGGCTTGGAGCTGAAATCAGAGGTGCAGGCAACACCTGTCCATGTGCCCGCCCAATCAGAACGGCTTCTCAGTGGCGCAGGAGCTCCAAAATGGGTGCGCAACAGTCTATTGGTCTGTCGAGCAGCATGCCGCAAGGCTTTGCCCGATGAAACCTGTGTGAAAGCTGACAGCTGGGTTTCTGAGTATGTCCAGATACCCGGCCCTTGTGCCACTGCCAGTGCCTCTTTGGATCTCAGCCCTCCAGGATTTGTGCTACCAATTACCAAATGCTTGTGAGGGCCTGGATGTTGAGCCTCCCCAAAACGGTGGCCCAGGCTCCATTGATGATGTGTAGCACTTGCGAGCTGGTGCAAGTTCCATGTTTCTGCTGGTCCTTCCAGTGCCCCCGACTGACATTCGCAGTCATCCGTGGATGCTGCGCTGGGAACGTTCTGCTCAGCAAAGGGCAATTGAAAGGCCATTCCAAAAGTGAGGTGCCAAATGAAAATAAAAAGCTTGACCATATTGGGAACAAATTGTGGGCGTTGGGGTCTGCTGATCCCACATGCAGGCCTCGCCCGACATAGTCATTCATTGCGCTGCTTCTTGTTGCTGAAGAGCGCCTCCAAGCGGTCAAACCTGGAGTCCAAATCGTGTGCTACCTCATTCTTGTGGCTCTGAAGTGCATTGTGGACTGCTTGGCCAACTTGTTCAGAAACACCTTTGATTTCATGGTGTAGGCCTTGCAGTTCCGTTTGATGCGTATTCAGAGTGTACTGGATGGTCTGGATGGAAGTCTCTGCAGCTTGAACCTGCTGGCCAAGTGATGAAAACCAACCTGAGAACTGGAGTTGCTGAGCTTGCAATTCACCCAGGGAGTTCTCAATCTTGGTGAAGCGTTTCAGGTTGTCAGCCTGATGCTCGTCAATGCTGTCAGAGTCCATGTGACCACTGCCTTGCTGAAGCTCCTCAAACTTTTGTTCCATCGCTGCAGTGAGCTCATCTTTCAAGTTGCCTGCCATGGTTTGGAGGTGACTCTTGCCCGAAGCTGCTGGTTTGGCATTGGTGGCAGGCTTCCATGGGTCCATCCCTGGAAGGGACCAAGGGTCAATGGTTGAGGCTGCTGCAGATGGTGCAGAGCGCAAGTGCTGCTGCGTCCTTGCTGATGCAACAAGTGTTGGCTGTGGCACTGGTTTGTCTTCTCTTGTGAGCTCTGTGATGAGAATCTCCCTGCCAAATGCCGTGATAACTTCTTGAGGAGGTGATGTGGAGGCTCCAACCTGCCACGACATGGCTTCGGCATTGCCCTTCCCAGGCTGCAATGGTTTCACTGCCCAATCAATATCCTTGAGAAGCTTAATAACCCCTCCACGTTGAAGTCCATGTGGTAAAGGAAACAGCTGAAAGATGCGCTGGACCTGGGTGTTCACCCAAGTGGCATCAGGCTTGATCTGGCGAAATGTCTGCTCTTCATGTTCTGCTAAGACACGAATGCCGTACTTCTTCTTCATCCTGACAAGTCCAAGAGCATGAACATGTGTACGGCATGTATGGGCAGCTTCATCAAAGGATCGCGCAGAGAGCCAAATGACTCGGTAGCGCTCATCATGTCCTTTGGTCTTTGTAGATCTGGGCTCAAAGTAGATGCCAGGTGTCGCAAGTTGCAAGAGCGCATCCAAGATTGAGGCAGGAATCCTCAGAAAGACTCCAAAGATTTGTGCATCTGCGGCAGGTATCTTGCCACCCTCGAGCTTAGTGAAGCTGCGTGACCATATTTCAAGCAGGATGGTGTCCAGGTCTTCATCCACCGCAGGGTGAGATTTTGTGCAATCATGGCCACAGTCTTTGCCCTGGCATAATTGCAGACGTGGAACAGCTTGGCACAACGTTCGCACTGGTGATTGGGCCAGCTGTTGCCACGAACCAGAGAATTCATCTCGAAAAACCTGCACTTTGATGACCTGTGTGTCAACCAACGCTGGTTGCTCATGGATTCCAGGTACATGCTGGTTGATCTTGATGTCGCCCAGGTTCTTAAGGGCCCCAAAGATCAAAACTGGTTCGCCAGTACCGGTGTATTTGGCTGCGAAGGAGATTGCCCGAACATCATGTTCATCCATGAAGGCTTGTGGCGGTCGCTCAGTCAAGAGGATGGCCAAGGGTTTGGAGCTGATGGATTGCTTGGTTTGGATGAAGTGACAGCCCTGTGCCAAATTGCATATTGCTATGCCCGTGGCCTCTGCTTCAACTGCCGAAAAGGGGATCTGCTGCACCACATCGTCATCAGGATCTCGAAAACTCGTGTGAGTGAGGACAAGTTGTTCCGGATCCAGGGTGATGTTGGCTGGAGTAGCCTTGTGGGCAGGCTTCTGCTTCTTCTTCCCCTTGGCATTGGCAACATGTGCGCCAAATCTTGTAGTAGAAGTTGCTGCCACATGCTTGGAGAGTTCGTCAGGTAGAACAAGTCGCAAGGAGATCGAGGGTCTGCTCGCTATAGCCTTCAAATATGCCCAACAGTTCTTGGCTGCAAAGGCTTCTTGGATTGCTGCTACCCCCAGTTTTTGGGTGACCAACTTGGTTCGTTCTGACACTTCGGTAGCGGGTACTCCATGTTGTTGAAGCAAAGTGGTCAGTTTGGTCTGAAGCTCAGCTGGCAATCCAGGGCCTCGAGCAATGATGCAACTGGCCGGTTGGTGTGAGAGCAGCCATTGGTGAAGGGGCAGGAGGTTCCAATCAGTCTCAGGTGCAGTGAGGCGCAAGTCCAATGCCATTTGCACCAGAGCAACAGTGCCGCAGGTGGAAGGATGGGCTTGCAAAAGTCCATTGCCCATGTGGAGATCCACAAAGTCCAAATCCAGGATTCCACTCAGCTTTTTGGCTACCAGGGAAAATGTGGTGAGCTGATGACCCTGTCGAAGTCCATCATGAAGGGTCCAATAGATTCCATCTTTCAGCTCATTGCAGCACCCCACAAGGAGAAACCAATGCCCATGGTACTCACAGATGACATAGATACTGCCACTGGATCGCTGGTAACTGGCTTTCCAGGTTGAGCAGAGGTCATCTGGCAGACTGATCTGCAGAAACTGGTCTACCCGAAATGGGTAAGTAATCCAAGGCTTCAATGGGCAAGGTGACTCGTCAAGATCGGCCACCATCGCACGCATGTAGCTCCAGATGATCTTGTCGCCAAGTCCATGGCCTTCATCATGGCCACCACCAGTGATATCCTCCATGGGGAATGGCTTGGCCTGGGCACTCTTGCAAAGCGCAATCGTGTACTGAAGGTCAGTGTGTAGTAGTGCTGCAAGAGGGACTCTGCTGCCTTGATGTTTCACGACTGCAAAGTGACCCCATCCACATAGATTCTTTTCTGCCATCGCCAGATCCCGCACTGTGGTTGGCTTGTTGATGGTGACCTGCAAGACAGTCTCTTCATCTTCAACGCAGAGTGAGATGTTTCTCGGCAAATACATCTGTGGGGTGACCCATTGTCGGAAAGAATGCATCGTCAGGTATTGTTGGTAGACTTTGATGCACATTGATGGGTCAATGCCTGTCCATCCCCATGTCTGGTACTGCAAATTCGCAAGGAGATGGGACTGCAACCAAAGCACCTGAAGTGGTGCAGCAATCTGACCAAGTAAGCTCAATGCTGATCTTGGTGGCATTGGAAAAATGAAGCTTGGTGGAACTGTGCAAAGTAGTGCACCTTCTGCGGGATGTAGGTGCCGACATTTGCCAGTACAAGCTGACAAGAGGCCAAATCCACGGGCACCTCCTTGTCGAAGGCGACGATCACTGAATGCAGCTCTGCATCCACATGGACAGGGGCGATTGACATGCGCCCATGAATGCAACATGGTCGGGGCTTTGTCGCCTGGCTGCAGCACTCGTTGATCATGGCCGTAGGCCGGATCCATGTAGATTGCGACCTCACTTGCGTCCCATTCCAATTGTTGTTCTTCTTCTGGGCTCCAAATGGCATCCAATGGCATGACGTCTTGTAGTCGTTGATAGTCAGTCGTTTTTGGCCATGGTTGGATGCTAGGAGCTTGAATGTCCTGGTGGAGCATGTAGCACCAGAAACGGTTGCGCTTCACTGGCCATTGATGCTGAAGGTCAAAGACCATCTTGTGGCATGACATGGATGCATCTTGTGCATATTTGTCAATGTAGGCTTGGGTCTGTGGAAACTGGATGACGTTGTCAACGCATTCCAAGAGCACTACGTCAGCTTGGAGGTACCAGGCATATTCAAGGATGTAGTGTGGTCCATGACTACGGTGATCTTCTAGTCCATGCATGTCGCCTTGTCGTGAAAAACCTTGGCATGGAAAACCTCCAGTGATCTCTAAGAAGGCACCTTGGAGCTGCCTGTGAATCTGCTTCAGGATCTCGTCATCTTCAAGATCCCCTTGATACACAAGGCCATCAAAGTTCGCACGGAGAGCAGTGCACGCAAGCTGGTTGCGTTCAACAAACGCTTCGGTCTTCAAACCCAAAACTTGTGAACCAATTGAAAAACCTCCAATCCCACTACAGAGATCAAGGATAGACATGGATCGAAAAGCCCCTTTGTTTGGGTGTGATAGAGCTTCAGTGGAACTCACAAACTTGCAAAGATCAGTGTCCTCTTCGGCTTTCACCAAACCATAAAAGGTGTACTTGCCTTTGTCCAGATCCGGTGCGTCCACAATCTGGAAATGCTGGACAGGCGAGACACCGCAACATTGAAGGGCCCCCTGCAAGGAACCAACCACATGTGCTACCACCTTGAATTGGCAGCCTGGAGCGATACCTCTGATCAAGAGGTCCATGGGGGAAGAAACGAGCTCTCTACTTTCAGTTGTTATCAGGATCACCAGCTGGAAGGTGTAGAGCCAGATCCTAAATCGTGGAGATATATAAACCAGCAACTGTCAGGAGGCTTGGACCTCAAGCGGAAACTTTCAAGAAGATCCTGATCGTGACACGATCGCAGCTATGTGGGCCAGTTCACCCTCGTATCCACTCCTATCCTACCTTGTTTTCACATCAAAAATCACATCAAAAATCACCAAAAAAAAATGTATTCTGATATAGTTCATCCTTTCAAATGTCTGGCCATTTTTAATGCCAAATGATAATCGGACCCATGGATTTGATCCTCTCAAATTCCATGGGAAATGTCGAGGCTTTTTGAAGTTCACGCCTTCGTCAGGTTCGCCGTAGGCCAGGAGACGCTTGCTTTCACCGCACACCATGCCTTGGTGGATTAACTATCTGGTTGGTGGTTGAGCCCTACCCCTCTGAAAAATGATGGAGTTCGTCAGTTGGGATGATGACATTCCCAATATGATGGGAAAAATAAAAGTCATGTCTGAAACCACCAACCAGGTCTATAGTTAATTGGTGTTTAAACATGTTTGAAGCAACATAACTGGAGGGGTTCAACCGGGTTTGCAGATTTTCATGGGTCTCTAAACTGTGATTTCTGGAAAATCTACAGTGCCCTCTCTGGTAGTCCATAGTTTCCCGGAACATCCCTTGTTGAGTGAACGATGATGTTCCGATGACGACATGCCGAAGTTCGAAGGGATTTCCCACTGCCATCGGCGAGGCACCCAAGACGGCCGAATCCAGGGGCTCTGGCACCTCCCTGCCGCCTGCCAGGAAGCTGAGAGGATTGTCCACGTCCTTCCACACCAGGGCAGAACCATCGGTGCCTCCAGAATCGTCGGATGGTTGGCGAAAAACATGGGAGAACTAGTGATTTCACTGACCAAACCTGGGCCAACCTGGGAACTTAAACACCAAATGCTGGGATTTATCAAACTAAAAATGGGTTTTAAGCAGCTTTGGAAATTCTCTGGGCGAACTCCATACGTGGATCATAAAAATGGTTAGCTGTATATTATCAAAATCTCCCTTAGACCGTAGACCCGTGACTTTAGTGCTGTTGAACGGACTAACCCAGGCATCCCTATCCTTCCAGACCTAGCACCAGGCACCTTGCATCTGGAAGTCCACCAAGACCGAGAAACCCTTCATCACTTCCAAGTCCTGTTGGGGTTGGGCACCACAGCTTCGGGAAGCTTGGTCGTCTTCCGCAGCTGAAACTTTGGTTTTGGCCACATAAATCCTCTTTCGCAGGGAAAACCATCCTGTTTTGTTGGTTCCAACCTGCAAGAAACAGGTCTTGAAGTGGCTGTTGACTGATTTCCTGGCAGGAAATCCAGCCATCCTCATCCAACCGAAAAGAATCCAGGCCTCCTTGGGCTGCGGCTTCCTGGCCCTCAATCGGATCAGTGATGTGCTTCTTCCAGGCTCGCGCACCTTGGGTCAAGTCGATGCAGTACCTAAAACCTATCAAAACCTACTCATTCACATCGTTGATCCCTAAAAATCAGTGGGTCCATCAAGTTTCATGCTGTCATAACAGTACATGACTGGTCAAACTTGTGGATTTCTCATCATTTTTGACAAAAATGGACAAAATGGCGCCCAGAAACTCCCAAAAAGCTGCAGGGACTCAGCGCCGCCAGCGCGGCGACGCACACGCAGCGGCGGAGAACCACCATTTTTTGCAGAGAAGTTTGGACAGAAAAATTCAGGGGGCTTCCCCGGCTGACCCTCCTGGGGTTGACATGTTTTCATGGGGCCAGTTGTCCCTGTGCCTCGCCAATCCACTCCACCAAAAATTTGGACAGGGGTACTATGTACCCAAGTAGATGCTATCATCTTTGCCAACCATCCAAAGGTCGTGTTCTTCGAAAAGTCTCAAAGAAGGGGATACTTAACCAACTCGTGTTAAATCAAGACATACAAGGTGAGGCCCCATTTGATAGCTAAGTTGAGGCACATAACTTGGTTACTGCTTGGGTTCGTAGGGGATTTAACTATAGTTCATGGGTGTATAAATGTGTAAACCAACCTGTAACTGGGGAGCCTCACGGTGTTATTTGCTTTCAAACAGCATACCTGGTAGCGGGTCATGTTGCTGCCGCACCATGGCCAAGTCGAGCGTGGGTTTCTGAGCCGAAAAAGAATCTCAAAATGTGTTGCGGGTGGATTGGACAACCGGTGCTTTGATCTCGTTTCATCAACACGTTATTGTATATGTTATCCCTTCGCGATCTTCGCGCATGAATACAACGGACGCCACTCTTGGAGGAGCCCCTGGTAGTAATGTTTGAAACTGTGTGTCACCGATTATCATCATTTATCATCTGTACCACTGGATAGGATGCACCACTCACAGAACCTGAGTCCCCGGACAGGTCTTGTTCACTCAAGGCGGTGCCCTGAAAGATGTGAATCCTTGGCAGCATCTGAATGTTCTCGGGCCTCGGCTGGTGACACGACTGGAGAATGGCTGGGAAGATGCTGGGATTCCAAGATGAGAATTCCCCATCTTCAGGTAAAGGATCTTCCAAAATGTGAAATGGATTGAAATGGAGAGAAGGTTGAACTACCAAGGTATCAGAATAATCAGCCTGGTGCTTGAAAGGGGTCTGCCTTGCAATTGGATTTGTCCCCAATTTCCAGGGTGAAGTCGAACACACGAAACTAGAGAGCATTTCAACATCACACATCACCCTTGCGACAAACAAGCATCGAAAATCCGTCAAGAGATCAAGGTTTCCAGCTTGAAAAAGCTAGAAATCCATAGAAATCCATCCATCTGCCGTCCAAAGATGCAAGATTTCCATCTCGTCCTTGACGTTTTCCCCTCCCAGCCAGCTGTAGCACCCAGCTGTCGCAACCAATCGGTCACGAGGTCCATTCCCACGTGGCCAGGACTCAAGATGACCTCAGCTGGTCCCTCCGGTCCCGAGCCATGGAGCTTTGAGTGGGAGAAAAGCCATCTTTTGAAAAATGGGTGATGTGAGGAAAAGAGATCTTGGATTCTTGCAGATCTCTGAATATTCTGGAGGTTTCTGGAGGTTTCCTGCAGATGTTCCCAGCAATTCTGGGACTTGATGCAACAACCATCTGGACATCAAAACCTGTTCTGTCGACATGACAATGGATCCAGCCAACAAGAATTTTTCCTAAAGATGACAATGACGATGGATCTCAGAAGAACTCATGAACTGGGACAAGAATGGATCAAAGAACACCTTTTCAGACTAAGTATACCCTCTGGTAATTTAACATAGCTATTGAAAATGGCCATTTATAGTGAGTTTTCCCATGAAAAATGGTGATTTTCCATTGCCATGTTAGTTCACCAGAGGGTATATATATATATATATTCCACTGCAGTTGTCAATTGTTATCCTGGAAGAACCTGGCCAAGATGTTTGCCAGACTCTGTGGGATGAAAACGGGAACCAGCTTTTGGCGAGAAATCGGCGATTTTGCAAGATCCGTGTGCGCTTATATGTGGGAAATATAATTGCAATTGTATTTGAAAAAGGATATTTGTGGAGTCAAGTTTCAGATTTTGTATGTAATTCTCCAGAAACTCCGAAACTTGACTCCACAAATATGGTGGGAAAGCGTATTGCACGATGACAAAAATGGGCTCACTGGAAGTTCTTCCAAACTGTTTGACCTTGCCATTCTCAGGGAGCTTTTAGTCCAAACGGCCGACACATGAAGATCATCAGCATCTTCTGCGTGGTCTGGATGAAAAATTTCGGCCAAGAAATTCCTGCAGGGCTTTCTAAAAATTTGTCCCCCCCTGCATCTCAATCACAGCCAGCTAAATTTCACTGCAATCTTAGAAACATGTGCCCCCCTTTTTTTCCGGGTAAGCTCTGGCAGGCTCCGACCTATTGGGAAACATTGTCCACTCAGACCCTCGCAAGTGGAGAAGCTGAAACTGTCAACCACTGGGGGAAGTGGCTAGCCATATCATTTTGGATAGTCCTAGAAGGTTTAGCCTTGAGTACAGTAACAAGCAACTAGAGTCAGAGGTAAGGTCTTGGTCAAGCCCGTCAAGCCCCCAAATTCAACCTGGAATCCTGCAACAAGGCCCGTGTTTGGTCTGAAACCACGTGATTTTGGTCTGAAACCCTCCACCCTGCAGGTCCTGAGCATGAGCCCAGTAGGATTGCCGATGACCACAATGTACCTCAGCACCACACGCTGAAATGATTGAAATGATCCCTTCGGCATAGAAAAAAATGATTCTCGGAAATGGAGATAAGACCCCTCAGCTGTTGATTTGGAGGGTACCATTTATTCGTAGTTGCCGATCCTCAACCACGATTTATCAAACTAGGGTTGACGTTGATTCTAGTTTTAGAATGTTATGTGTGTATATATATATATATATGAACATCCCCTGGTGCTTGGACTTATTCATTTGGAGTCCCATTAGTTTGGATTATTATTCTGACATTGGGTATGGTGACATCGTTGCCTGAGGTCGTCATAATAATTCATGCAAATCTATAGATACTACAGATATGTATCTTTATGTGATTTTATGTGTATGTATATATATATATACACACATCAGTGTGTTACAATCATTCCTTTTCCAACCAGCTATGTATATTTGCATGCACGATAATACATATAAACATATATAGATGTATATAGATGTAATCTGTATGTACATATTGGGTGATTCGACACTAATATCATTGAAACGTTGCCAGTACCAGTAGGACGATTCTCGCAAAAATCTCAGCCAAGCCACTTGCTATGCAGGATAGGCTCAAAGAAGCCGCCGCCCGTTTGGTTCACGGCCAAAATCTGAGAGTTCCATGGAGTCCCATCGGGGCTTTCTGGAAAACTCAGGGATCTTCAAGTCACCATGGGTTTCAATACTAAGATGGTCCAATGACTTGGATGATTTGGAGGTCTATTACCCTATGACTTAGGAAACCTCCATGTAGCTTCTGGGTGAACTGCATGGGATCTGGTTTGGTGTGGACTTGTCACTCATCTTGCAGATGGTCTTCTCAAAACATGTGAATAGATATTTCCTTGAATGTTCGTGGATTCTCAGCTCTAGGTCTAGGTGCTTCCAAACTCCACACTCCTGATTTCTCCCACCGGATCGATTTTGGTGGATCTCGGAGTGGGGTCCCAAGAAGTGTTTGGGAAATCCTCCCGCCCTAAGATAATCCTTAAAAAAGAGGGGCAAATTTGGGGAAATCCATCAGTCCATCAGATCTCCAAAACACACCTGAAGGCTCCGGTACGCCACCGTGGCCAGCCATGCAAGGCCAAAGTAGATGGCGAAGATGGTGCTTATTCGACCCACACCTCGGCTATCCCTTGGATTCTTTTCACTTCGCTAAGATATCTATTAAGATCCATCGAGAGATGGCATTCATGGGGATTGACCAGCACTATAACAACTAAGTTACTATGACCATCTATAACCTATAACTTATAACTACTAAGACTTCACTAAGACTCAAAACTTGCCTCGGATGGCCCAGTCCATGACAGCTCGCCACTCAGCATCCTGACTGGTCACGGGCGCCATGTCGCCAAAGCCCACAGTAGCCACGCCTGGCTGGTGGTTGGTGGCTTCGGTTTACTGAGTTTGCGATTCTTGGATGTTTTTGAGTGTTGCGATTGTTGCGATTGTTGCCATACCTTCTCCTGCCTCCCTCTCCTTCTCTTTCTCTTTCTGATTGGTTGGCTATGCCGCCAGAGGAGGTTGAACACTGGTGTTCACTGCAGAAACCAGGAAATCAGGCTGGTCATAACTTCTGTCTGGTGGCTGGTGAGGATAAAGTACACCGAGGACACAGTGTTCCACTTCTCCTGACGCCCAGCCACCAAGGTATCACTAATAATCGGCCACTAGACATCCAGGCCATCATCTATGCTGGTTGGTGGTATACCTACCCCTCTGAAAATATGAAAGTCAGTTGGGATGACAATATATGGAAAAATAAAAAATGTTCCAAAGCACCAACCAGTACAAAAAGGCTAGGGAGGTCCCATGACGATAGTCTCAGGACTGTGGCTTTCCAAAGGGAACAACACCTGACTTTCACAGCTCAGCCCCAGTGCGCTCCTGGGAAAAGGATTGGAAGATTGCCGGCTCTCCAAGATTCTCCTGATCAAACCCCAGGCCGCTGTGGTGGAGGAATCAAGAAGTTCTAGGTCAAGTGAACTGATCACTGGTATAGATTCAAGAGTCAACAAGCTAGATCGAAAATCGAAAATCTATCATAACAAGCTAGATGACCAATTTATTGATACCCTCTGGTGAACTAACATAGCAATGGAAAATGGCTATTTATAGTGGATTTTCCCATTAAGAATGGTGATTTTCTGGATGGGAAAAAAATCGTGAATCAACTCCCAAGGTTTTGTTGTACCGAGAGACAAAGCTGAGCATCGCCATGGCCAAGAGATAGACCTGGTCAACTGGCCATGCAGAACACCATGGCCAAGTGATGGGATTCTTTTCTGGGAGAAATCCATCGAAATCCCCAGTTTTGAAGAGTTTCCGTGAAAAGTCGCTTTCATTTTTTTCAAGGAGAATGATCTGATGATCATTGAAAATGATCTGAAATGGGATTTCTTGATACATCCGATGCATCCAATACATCTCGGGCTCTGCAGCTCACCTTGAACGCTGTGGAGACGATCGCATCGATGAGTTGATTCCGGAAGATCTGCGGGGAAAAGATGGCTGGGAGCGAACCCAAGGGTTGACAAGTTGCAGCTTTAGGTTTGTGAAAAGAGACGTAAATTTAAAAAATGGGGCATGTACCCTTGCCATTTACTAGATGTTACTAGATGTTACAACCGATTTACCGCTGATTAGATACATCGCTTCATCCATGACGTCAATCCCCTCATGTCTGCTGATCCGTGGCATTTTGAGTCACCAAAAAAAACCGTCGTCAGAATGGCCATCCTTGGAAATACCAATGGGATCAATGCCCAGTTGCAAGAGTTGCAAGGACATGTTCATCTTCATCTCTTATCCTTTGTTATCCTTTGTTACCCATGTGTAAATACCATGTGCTATCCACATGTTGTTCCATTTGATATCCATTGTTTATCTCCAGCTTTCAGTGGCTCAACATCCCGGGGATATCAAAGGGCGTTGCCACCTCCATGTTGATCTTGTACGCTCTGAGGAGCTTCCCCCAGGTCCGTAGCAGGTGGAAAGCCTCGCTGCAATGATGGAACTTGACCGCTGCTTTTAGGTAGGATTATCTTTTTGTGGGTTGCCATGTATATGACGGTTTGTCAAAATGTCTGTTCCCGGTTTTGTTGATAAATCGCAATTCCATGCGTGCCGCCTCATGTTTGCCTTTAAAAAACATGACCTACCTTGATGACGTGAAAACGTGGAAATTCTTCGTTACCTTTGGAAATCTTTCTAAAACCACAGGAATCGGCTAACGCACGTCGGTTTTCATTCGCTGTCGCTGGTACTATCTCCTGAACTGTGTGTCTCTGTGTGTGTGCCTCTCTGAATGCAATATGCTTCTTGACATGCCTCCTGATCAACGCTGTTTCCTTACTGTAAGCTACCAAAGCGTGAACATGGCTGTGCCTCTGAATGGGCTGCGGGTGGACCGGGGCATGTATTTGCAATTTTCGCTAGCGCGTTGCTAGCGGCGATCTAGCGCGTAAAATACGTAAAAAAATCGAAAATTTGGGAATATGTGGAAACTGACAGACTTGTAAGAAAAGCTGGCAAGACATTCACGACATGGAGGCCATGGCTGTCAATCAAACCTAGCGCAAACCTAGCGGGTTTGCTAGCGCTGCCTTGCAGAATTGCTGAATTTAGTTGCGTGCCGCCTCATAACGAAGAGGAAAAAACAGTAGACCCAGATGAATTATCAACAACCAATACTAAACTTCTAAACAACTATTTTTGACAAATGGTCATATATGTGGTATGGATATATTTGTATATATATATATATACAATATACAATATATATATATATAGTTTTATGTGGTTCTAATGTTTTTGTATTTATGAGTACTGATGGGGATATCCCATGCATACCCATGTGAAGCTTCATTATCCAAAATTCTTTCGAAAAGAACTCAGATCTACATGTTATCGACCTACCAGCAGAGACAACACAATTTTACCACATGACTCACATGCTAATGGTCACCCTACAAAAGTCGCAACAAGTCGCTATAAGCCTTGTAAATTTAGGTGCCCGGTAAATTTGGGATGCTTGTGACCCCACTTTTTGATGAGAAAATCAGCCAACCGCATTTTGCTGGTGGCCCCCACGGCCAACCATGAGGGCGCGAACCACGTCTTCTTCCCCTGCGAAGTTCCGGGTAAATCCGGCCGTCGATCTCCACGAAGATGATGTTGCTATCATAAATGGATGGCCATGTCTCAAGAAGTTCAGCACTGTTTAGGAAATCATATGTCCCATGAAAGGATGGCCATATAGTAAAGTAGAGCCACCCAATTTTGAGACAAGCTCTTCGACATCACCAAAATTCATGGCTGTTACAGTGTCTGGCAAATGAAAAACAGAGGGAAAGCATCTAGTCTATTCTATAGATGGGCAAATTTCCGTTGCCAAGTGGGATTACTAGAGGGTAATGTACACTTCTCATGTGAAACCAGGATAAACCAGGAATGTACCTGATGCAGCAGGGTTTCAGATGTGCATGAATCCAGTTTCACCCGGATGAATCAAGACAAACCATGTGTTGAAGTACCCAAAACTGTCAACAAAAGGCAGGTACAACGGTACAACCATATGTCATGAGACCAAAAAAATATCATATTCAATCTAGGTAGCAAGTTTCTGTATGCCCAGGTCTTGATTTATACTAGAATCTATGGTCAAGGGCGCTCGCCCGCCTCATGTTCTGTCACTGGCAGGCTTGCAATAGCACCTGCGGAATTGCTGGACTTATCAAGGCAGACAACGAACATCATCAAACTCACCAGCTAGCAGCTAGCATCCTGACCCTACGTACAGGTGACAACAGCCTTCGCAAGTCAGGAGAGTGGCGAACAACAGGTCAAAAAAAAAAACGAACAACAACACACACCGCAGACAAAATCCGTTTAAATCCCTCAAAATTAAACCTCGTTGGGCCACAAAAACAGGGCCACTAGGTGCAGAAACAGGCTCCCACCAACAGGCCTATCATCAATGCATCTGGAATGGCTCGATCCATAAACCTCGGGGGTTGGATCCCATCTGACCATGTTCCGGGACCAAATAAGAAAAAGAAACTGGGGGGAGGAACCCTCTGGAAAACGTTTACATAACTATGGCGAATCACCATGTTTAATGGGAAAACTCACTATTTCTATGGTCATTTTCAATAGCTATGTTAGTCATTACCAGAGGGTAACCCAATGGAAATTTTGAGACCTACCCATTTATGTCACCAAACTTATCCTCCGTACATGGAGATCCATCGGCAAATTTTCTGAAAGGCCGCGGCCAGGCGAAGCAGCTTAGTTGACTAGGGATGGAAAATCAAGGCCTCCTGGTCAAGGGACTTCCCCAATTACCAACTGGCATGCACATACACAAGTAACTTGATATCTTTCCGTAAGCACTTATAAACAGATGTTGTTTTTACCTGCTAGCTGCTTGGACCAGTTCCTACTAATCCTACCCTGCAACAATGAACCCGTTACTAAACCGTAATTTCTAATTGGTGCGAACGGATTCTGTTGCACCTTCTCTAGCTGTAAATATCAAACATTATCAAACTATTTTCTGGTTGATATCCATGTTTGACAGGTTTACGCACCCATCAATACCGGTTGACAATATCCAACAAGAACCAATTTATGGTCTAGTGACTTAGTCGGGTATTGGCTGTCCATCAGTGGGTAGTTTGTGGTCTTATTGAACCCGTTTGTTCAATACCCATTGCCTCTTCAAAAAAAAATCACACTGGTATTCAAAACGCACCAATTGCAGATTTTTGTTAGATCATGTTCCTCGGCAACGATGGGGTTTCAACCATATCTATGTAGGTCCAAAAAATAGGATACCTCCCAAGTTTCGCAATAAAAATCATTGGGGGTACCCACCATGTTCAAAAAAAAAAATATGTTGAGTTCAAACGCCCCTGAGGACCCTCACATCCATGCGACGCCTGAAACGATGCCTTCACAGTGGGCAAAGCCCCAATAGGGCAACATCAGGCCTGGGCCGGCTGGACCAAGAATTCCAAGGAGGGCGTGGATTGACGTTCTTTTTGTGTCTTCATGACATACTAAAACCAATTGATGCTATTGCGATATAATGCTATGTGTAGATATAATTCTATGTATATCTATATATATAGTATAGATATATAGTGTATATATATATATATATGGTATAGATATACACATTATACACATAACAATCAAAATGGACCATGGAGAATTGGGAAGGATCCAATGTCTTCCAGCCATCCCAAGCGACCAAGGCGTCCAAGGCGCAGAGGCAGAAGAGCGCAGAAATCGCCTCCAAGACAAAGCCCACCATGCTCAGGGAGGCCGTGTACCTCGTGGAACAATTCATCATATCTATAGTCTATATATATAATATATATAATATATAATATATATATTATATATATATAATATATATAATATATATATAATATATAATATATATATAATATATATATATATATAATATATATATAATATATATATAATATAATATATATATATACAATATATATATATAATATATAATATATATATATAATATAATATATATATATATATTCATATGTGTATATAGTATTAAATTAGTATTATTGGAAGTTGTGTGTATACTTGTTGAGCATGGGTGCAAGAAGTATATGTATAAGTATGTATATATATATATATACACACGTATGTACATATATATATATACATGTTTAATGTATATACAGCCATTTCCTTTAGACCATCTAAGGCCCCCACGTGCGGACGCAAAAATGGATGCATTGGATACTCGCCAAGGCAAAGTCCAAGACTAAGAAGAACTTGGAGGTGTTGAGCCTCTCATTACGACACGTCACGAAAAAAAGCTGCTGGCTGTGGACTCCCTCGACATCACGATGATGGGGGGCCAGTGTTGGACCGTTTTCTGGGACTGCGATTTTGGTGATGTTTCGTGTAATCATTTTATATAATACCATCCGGTAATCAAACATGGCAATGGAAAACCCATGACTGTAGATGATTTTCCTACTAAAACCTCGATCTACTGGGGGTTTCCCAGCTAGCGACCTTTGATTACCAAAGGGTAATTTTTCACTGTCTGGATTTCAGGGTAGGAAAGCTCTTACGGGAGTGATAGTAATGTTGAACCACCGAACAATGATTCCTCCGGATTGATTGGTTCACCCTGTTGCCGGACTTTTGCAGGATGGGACTCTGCCGATTCAACCATGTTTCTCATCTGCATGTAGCCGACAATGCTGCCCGGTTTTTATTTTAAACGAGGCAACTACAGTAAAAGGAATGCTGGCATGATTTTTGAAGTTCGAAGACGGTGAGAAAGTGGATATACGATTGAAATGTCATGCCCTGGGAACCACAAATTCGGGTCATGTTTGGTTATCAGCTATCAAATTGACCCTATCAAATAACCATGTCTGTTGATACAAGTTCATTTCTCCCAGTGATCAAAGTGATTCCACACCATTTACTCGCCATTTACCAAATTTCCAACCAAGTTTTATCTTTAAGAAAAACTGTATATTATCGTGGTCTGACATTTGTTTAGCATTTGCCTGCTCAAATGCCATGACAAAAATACATTGAAATCCCATGGTTCCCTGTTCGTATATCCCCAACGATGTCCCCACTCTATCCCCACTCTATCTCCATCTATATAGGTTTGGCCGAAAAAACGGTACCCTCAAAATTGATAGTTGATTATCATGCTTACTCTTAGATGGTTGTACACTGGGGATATGCTAGCCATTTTCACACATACCCACATCATACATTGTTGCTAAAGTTATATATTCCATTCTATTCCCGTTATCCTTGTTTATTCCATATTTCCGTGTATATATATATATATACATATACATACACATATACATACATATATATATATATATATACATATATATACATACACATATACACATACATACACATATACATACATATATATATATATCCACAATATATCTTTGTTGTATCCCTAGAAAGATTGAGCCATCAACCACGTGCCACCAGCCGCATCAAATGGTCATCAAATGGTTCGTGGTGAAAAATCCCCATGGATTGGTTGCTTTATATTTCACCATGAAGACCATCAACCAACTCTATATATACACATACATTTATACGTGTATGTACATATATGTATGTATGTATGTATGTATGTATGTATGTATGTATGTATGTATGTATGTATGTATGTATGTATGTATGTATGTATGTATGTATGTATGTATGTATGTATGTATGATGTATGTATGTATGTATGTATGTATGTATGTATGTATGTATGTATGTATGTATGTATGTATGTATGTATGTATGTATGTATGTATGTATGTATGTATGTATGTATGTATGTATGTATGTATGTATGTATGTATGTATGTATGTATGTAGTATGTATGTATGTATGTATGTATGTATGTATGTATGTATGTATGTATGTATGTATGTATGTATGTATGTATGTATGTATGTATGTATGTATGTATGTATGATTGTATGAATGTATGTATGTATGTATGTATGTATATATATATATATATCCCTTAATGTCATAGTTGTTGGCTGAAACTCCCGCATGTATCATACATATACAACATATGCATAGTCCAACTTATGTACACGTAAACATCCCCATACTTGTTGGCGTGAAAAAGGATTGAAGAACTAGCATAACCATCAACCAACTCCCTCTATATATATATACATACATACTGTATAATATATATATTTAGCTTTCCATGTCCCATCAAAAATCACCATATTTTTTGGTTCAAATCGCCATCTCCCCATCGTTCCCCGCCTCAAACAGGTCAGCTCCAGGTGCATCCGCCAGCTGTCCACATTGGAGGTGGCTGCAGTGATGGATAGCGCCAAGCCCAGGGCGAAGAAACCGCCCCAGCAGCCGCCCCCTGGGTTTTCCGTTCCCCTTGGATGATATGCCATGAATGTAACTGGGGATATAATCTCCATATATGGATGTTTCCCAAAATGGGGGTACCCCAATAGTTTGGATGGTTTCTTGAAAATTGATTTTTCCCAATCTAAAAATGGATGATTACCTGGGGGTACCCCTATGACGAAACGGAAACCTCCAGTTTTTTCTAGGGTAAAATAGCTCTATTTTTTGTGGTTACTATCTGCTTACCATAAAAGGATCATCCCATGACTGCAGTGGTTAGTAAATGGGATGACCCTCCAACTATGTGACGTTCATCCCCCAAAAAAAGAAGCGTTCTTCGAGTGATATCTGACATATATTCTGACATTCTATCAGGCATTCTATCTGGAATTCTATCTGACATATTCTGACATTCTATCTGGCATTTTATCTGACATATTTTCTGATATTCTATCTGGCCTCCTATCTTACATTTGATCTGGCAGATATTCTGGCATTCTATCTGGCATCTATTCTGGCCTTTTTCGTGACACATATTCTGATCTGACATTCTATCTGCAATGCTTTCTGGCATGCATTCTGACATTCTATATGTTCGGGTCCAGGCGTGCTCTACTGCATCCGGAGTGAGTGAGGGAGTGAGGCAAGCACACCTTTCTTAAAATCTAAAGACCCTCACCTGGTTGGGAAAGCAGATGTTGATGGGGTTGAATGGGTGATTATATATTTGTGTATATATATATATTGATATGTTTCTATTTATTTATCTACTTATTTATTTATGTATTGATTTTATCTATTCAGATATATATCTATATCATATCATATATATATATACACTTCTTTATTTATATATTTATTTATTTAAACATATATTTATATATGTCTATCTATTTATTTATTGATTTAGTTATTTATTTATGCATGTATTTATCTATGTATAGATATGTTTACTGGACTTTTGTGAGTTATTCTTTAAAGTATTGAACGGCACCGTAGAATAATTATATATATATATTGAGGTTGTGCTGAACATGGACCAAACCCACTCACCCAAAAAGAGTCTTATCTGCTGGGGGACATTGATTTGCCCAGAAATGTGGTACAGTAATAATATATATATATATTCTAAATTTGCTATTCAAAAGGGGAATAAACCTGAATTAAGGCCGAATTGCTGGAAGAAAAGTGCACCCACCCGTTCCACAGACAAAAAAAGGTACCTGAACCATTGTCGTTTTGGGATATTTACCCCTGGCAACCATCATTCCAGTGACTTTTCTCAGTGATGTACCTCCAAATCCAAAGGTATCAGATTATCATACCCCATTATACCACCATGTTTGTTGGCAATATCCCTTTCCTTGTTGGTTTCCTCCAATTATTTCCCAGCATGTCTGGACATCTTAATCCCAGGAATAGGAAAAAAAAGCTGCAAGAAACACTGAGATATTTGGAGGCATAAACCAGCCTGTTTCTAGTGAAGATGTTCCCATAAAATAAATATCCATTGAATATCAACTGTTGGCTAGCTAGCTATCTATCTATCTATCTGTCGATCTCTCTCTCTATCTATCTATCTATCTATCTATCTATCTATCTATCTATCTATCTATCTATCTATCTATCTATCTATCTATCTCTCCATCTATCTATCTATCTATCTATCTATCTATCTATCTATCTATCTATCTATCTATCTATCTATCTATCTATCTATCTATCTATCTATCTATCTATCTATCTATATACACACACACATCCCGCACAATGTATGTATATATATATATGTATGTATGTATGTATATATATATATATATCTCCCCATCATATCCCCTTAAATCACATATCACCCCTAAGGCTTGGCGCTAGGCCGCCGCACCAAAGGTCAGCTGTTGCACTTCGAAACCCCACGCAATCCCCGCGCAGTCATTGCCGCACACCAGCGCCTTGGCCAATCCCATCGATGGGGACATAACATGGAAAGACCTGAAAGGGTGTGTGTGTGTGTGCTATGTATATGTATATCTATATACATGTGTATACATATATATATATACACACATATGCGACTATGGGATACACATGTTTTTTGCGGAATGATAATGAAAGTGACACATATTAGAACAATTTGCCAACCTGATATTATTAATTGGAAAGCAACCTTTGGGGTGTTTCCCCCGTACGAACTATCCAGAATTCTGGGTCCATGTTGTATACCTAGAGCCGCAGCCACCTACAAATTGGCTTCTAGGGTGCAACATCCATAAAGATTCCTATGATGACCATTGCTTTTGAGGATGGCGACAATGGGTTCCAATAGAAAGGGGATGACCCATGATACGTTGTGGGTTGCGACTGAGTCTGGTTTGCTGACCACAATTGTTTCTTCAAGTAACCTACAAATCACAAAACAGGGTTCCTTAGGTATCTTCCATGTGCATAAGTCTTTGGGGGGTTCACGTTCACCACTGTTGAACCCCAAATTTACTATTTCAGGTGATGGCTGCATTCAAAACAGGGGGGAAATATAGGTCTCTCCTGCTTTGAGACAAGGCTCCGCCATCCAACCATATTAGCTCGGCATGAAAAACCGGCCGTGTCGTGAACCTGTGGAGGTTCTAAACCGGGCACCTGTCTTTGAGTGCCATAGTTGGATGTGTTCTGTGGCTGGGGCTTGGGAAATATCGACGTTGGAGGATTGTTTTCTGCTGTCTTTCATGGCAAAGAATTTTGAGTTCCATTTGGCAAAAGTTGCTTTTGGGGAAGTTCTTGCATGTGATTCTCTTCTGCACATTTATGTGAAACCAAATCCTTAACTCGAACCATGCAGCGCGGAGGGATGGGACACATCATGTTTGGTGGTTTTCCCAGACACAAAGAAATCACCATGGATGGACATATAGAACCTGCTAGGTCATAAATGTTGGCAAAAGGTTCCAGAAAAATACTGCGTGCGCAGTGCACGATGCCAAATATCTTCGCAGGACACTCTTCTTGGCAGAGGGCCCCGAAGTTTGTCGGTCAACCCCGGTTGAATCCCAGAAATATATATCTGGTTGGTGGTATACCTACCCCTCTGAAAAATATGAAAGTCAATGGGAAGGATTATCCCATATATTATGGAAAATAAAAAATGTTCCAAACCACCAACCAGATATATATATATATGTTGCTGAGTTGCCCTTGCGCCCTCTTTTTCTGCATATCTCGATGAGACTTGCTCTGAAAGACTGGCGATCGCACCACTTTTCTACTTCGGATTTTTTGGGTGGCTGAATCCACCATGGTTTGGTTGGACACAGTCAAAATCTAACTCGTGTATAGATATACTGTGTATATATATATATATATATGATTTGGGTGTGTCCAAAAATAGAGGAGATACCCCAATTGATGGCCATTTGAAAAGAAAACGATGATTCGAAGCCTTAGATTTTAAGCGGTGCCCTATTTTCAGACAAACCCATATTTTCCTCATCGTGGAGTGTCGATAAAAAATCCTATCAAAGAACCCAAGTCTAAGATCATCTGCAACAATAGATAGGTCACCTATGAATTAAAGATCATCTGCAGACTATCATCATCAAACCCATTCTTGAGATTCCTGACATGATTCTTTTCCTATGAATTCATAGTTCATCTCAAGCCAACCTTATCGAGTACGGTCACCAACAACTTCGATTCCTTTCTGAAAGGGCCGACTACGACCGGTCTTTCCTAAGATCCAACTGGGAGTAACTCGTCGAAGGAAGTTTAGAAGTCAAACCTCCGACAATATGGAGAGATGAAAAGCAGAGCAGGGCAGAGGCACAGAGAAGAGGAAGATTAGAAGAGAGAGGATCAGAA
The DNA here is from genome assembly GCA_947184155.2 of Cladocopium goreaui. Classification (NCBI taxonomy): domain Eukaryota; class Dinophyceae; order Suessiales; family Symbiodiniaceae; genus Cladocopium; species Cladocopium goreaui. The sequence continues at coordinate 45,348 of CAMXCT020000164.1, read as the reverse complement.
GAGAAAGAGTAAGAGGAAAGACGCTACAGATGCGCGAAAAGGTAGGAAAGTCGCGAAACACTGTGTTTTTCCAATGATTTGTGGCTCCGGAGGGTCGAAAAGTAGGCTCGCTAAAGCGGCGGGTGCGGAGCCAGCTGGCCACAGGAGCGATGCAAAATTGCACGCCGTTGTGGCGCGAAGCACATTTCCAAGTCAAAATGTACAAAACCCCAGGGGTTCGGACCACTTTTGGAAGTTGAGATGTCGAAAAAGTGCACGCCGTTGTGGCGCGAAGCACATTTCCAAGTCAAAATGTACAAAACACCTCAGTGTCGGACGACTTTTGGAAGTTGAGATGTCGAAAAGGGCACGCCGTTGTGGCGCGAAGCACATTTGGAAGTCAAAATGTTAAAGACACTAGGGGTTCGGACCACTTTTGGCAGTTGAGATGTCGAAAAAGTGCACGCCGTTGTGGCGCGAAGCACATTTGGAAGTCAAAA
>CAMXCT020000164.1:15000-44769 GCA_947184155.2 Cladocopium goreaui | reverse complement strand
TGGAATTTTTCACTTTTCCCTCCCTTGGAGGCTCTCCAAGCTGCGGAATTTCAAATAGCTAGACAACGACGCCTAGATAGTCCCCCAAATCCCGTGTTCTTTGAATGTGTTTCCATGTTTTTGCAATGGTTTCCTTCAAAGCACGGTACTTTACACTTTTGTCGCCATAAAACCGGTCGAAAACATCATGTTCGACAATGCTTCCAATTCCCTTATCTCCCAAACCGTTGAAAATACCGCTATTTACAGTGCTTTCTTCAATTTTTCCATGTTCCAATGCCGGTAGCCAACTCCAACATATATATATATAAGAAATCCTTCCAAAACATTGTTTTTGACAGTGTTTTTCCAATGTTTCCAGTCAAACAGACGGTAATTTACACGTTTTTTGCCATAAAGGCAGTAAATCCTTCCCAAACATTGCTTTTGACAGTGTTTTTGTAATGTTTCCAGTCAAGCATACGGTAATTTACACGTTTTTTGCTATAACGTCAGTCCAAAACACTTGTTTTTGCAGTGTTTTCAATGCTCTGGCATCCAAAAACCCTGCAAAATCTTGCTTTGTACAATGTTTTTTTCATTTTTGGCCGTTTTTCCATTGCCGGAAAGCTACCAAAATGACCCAAAATTCCATTTCAATACCCTCTTGCGCTCAGACACCCAAAAATCTTCGAAAAATGTCGGAAACACCACCGTATTCTGGTCTCGGTGCGAAACCGTTTTTGGGCCCCCCCCCAGCTAAAGCTGATATAGCGACTGCTATATTAACAAATGTCATTGAGCATTTAGTGTTGCTGTTTTGCCCCCCAATAAGCACGCCTTCACCGCCAAAGCGGTGTGGGCGGATTTCTGACCTCTTTCTGACCTATTTCTGACCCAAAGCCATATGGCATAAACTTGATGACATATGCCATTGTATCCCATGCATCTATTCTATCCCAGTTTCTACATCCCCAAGGGATGGGGTTGCCTAACTTTTCCCGTCATCGCCAAGTGCTGAGACTCGCACCAAGACTTGAATCACTGTGCAGAGGACGATAGCCGTGACATCGATCAAACCTTTGGTCAAGGCCTCGGCCAAGACATGGAGGATTATTGGGCATGAGATTGGGGCTGGAAAACAGATAATACCAGGGATTCCAAGCCAAAGATTCATTTACCCAACGGTTGCAACTGATAAAGTAATGTAAAGTAATATATATATATATCAAACAAGATGTTCATCTACCCAATGATCAATGATTGCAGCTGAATAAGTGCCTTGCCACATGCAATAGACGAAATCGCTCAGCTCACCAACCCCCAGGGCGTCGTAGTAAAATCTCCGTGTTTTGCTGGACACAATCATCTTCACTCAATTCTAGGCCACGCCCATTTCTAATGGTCATATACATGTGCATATTATACATATATATATATACATGTGTGTGAATATATTGTGTGTGCATGTCAGTGTACATATATATATACATATTTATTTATTTATTTATTCATTTATTTATTTATGTATGTATTTATTTAAATATTTGTTTTTTCATATTATATACTATATATATATATTATGTATGTATGTATATATATATTATCATATATTATATATGTATATTATGTATATACACATCATTTAATGTCATTGATACCATCCACGCACTTGGCGCTTTCCCGAGTTCCCGAACGTCCAACTTCTTCAGAACGCTGCCATTGAGAGCGCCACGGGCGACCACCTCATGGGTCACTAGCGATGATGGTTATCCAAATTGATGTTGTTAATGATATGAATTACTAAGTTACTTATATGGCAGTGTGTCAAAACCTTGTACCCCTGGTGAACATCAAAAAAGCTGGTAAATGGATGTTCATCCCCCTAAAAATGGTATTAATAGGTATTGATCCATAGCCATATGGAGGTTTCCTGAGTCATAGGGGTACCCCCAGTTCTCATCTATTTTAGATTGGTTTTTCCATTAACCATCCGTTGGGGGTACCCCATTTATGGAACCCCATGTATGTATTATGGGTTGTGTATACCAGCAGGTTTACTATGCTTTACAGTACTTGCCAGTATGCGAATTGCTGTTGAGGCGACAATCGGGACAGGCTTTTTCGACCAAAGGATCCAAAGGATAAAAAAACCCGCCAAAAAACAACCCCAGTCATGCGTGACGTCCATTTTTTCCGGCCAAACATCCTTGGCCAAATTTCAGCTTCAGCTTCACCATAATTATTGGGGCTTGATCAGCTTGGTATTACCATCTGGTAATGACATACAAAAAGCTATTGAAAATGGCCCAGTCGAAATAGTGGATTTATCCCATTGAAAATGGTGATTTTCCATAGTTTTTTGTATGTTTACCAGAGGGTAGTCACTAAATCACCATTTGTAATAGGTAAACCATCTATAAATGGGTCATTTTCCAGTTCGCTATGTTAGTCATTACCAGAGGGTAACTGTCCAGTTGGTACTGCTGACATCCCGTGGCGTCGCTGACACCGGTCCACTGGGTCCCACTGGGTCCTCCCTACACAGGAGACACTAAGGGCGACTCTCAGCCTGAGCTGAAGCACCAATGGCGCTGTGCTTCGTGAGATATGGTTAATATATGGTTAATATATGGTTAATATATGGTTAATATATGGTTAATATATGGTTAATATATGGTTAATAATACTATTAATGGTATTCTGGTTATTATTAATGGTTACTATTAATATATCTGGGTAAATTATAATATTTCACTAACCTGAATTGTTGGGCCATTTGGGGATGATTTCCCTATAAAAACCATGATTCCAGTGAGGGAGACCAGTGAGGTCGCAGTGAGGTCGTTATAATTTACCCAGATATAATGTGGTAAAACGGTAAAAACTCAGTAATAACCTCCAAGTGTATGTAGGTTAAGCACCTGTTTCTGCGAAAGTTGACATGCTAAATTCTAGTCCCAAGTGCTAGGGCTGCGTTCGGGGCTCATGGAACTGTAGCCACGGCAGGTCATGTCTCACTGGGAAACCCAGTTGGTCTCATAGATTTTGGGCAGTCAGGTATAGTCAGATGCAAAAAACTAGGAAGACCCAAATGACCCAAATGGATGTTTCTTCCAAATGGCCCATAGAAACTGGTGATTTTTTATGCTTTTGACCCAACGGCCCAAATAGCTTCACCAGCACCAATCAGCCAGGGTGACGGTAGCAGGTAGGGACTCTCCTCGTCCTCAGTCAGTCGGACCTGCCCTGGGTATGGACACATCTTGTTGGTGGTTGACCTACCCCTCTGAAAAATGATGGAGTGAGTTCGTCAGTTGGGATGACCTTCCCAACTGAATGGAAAAATCAAAGTCATGTTCCAAAGCACCAACCAGATTTAGATACACATACATTTGATATGATGAAACATGTGTCTGATTCTGATGGTCGAGTCCGTTTCTATATCATATGCAAAGGCATCAAATTGTCAGAGAGCGTGACGAGTGCACTGCCCTTTGGAATGCAGGAAATGCATACGGCACTACACAGCCCTTTTGCACTTGAAGTAACCGACTCTGCCTCGAAAATGGCCCAAAAAATCGTAAAGTTTGGAACTCTCTGCCCCAAACCTGGAATTCTTACTGGCAAATGCTGGTAAATTGCAACTCACAACACACTTTGGACATCTTCACCGGCCATTTGTTCCTGGGCGCTGTGGCCCTGACAGGAGCGGCGGTGGGGACATCACCTCAATGTGGCGGCTTGTTCGTTAGCCAGTAAAAGTCCTCATGCTCCATGGCTTTTCAGCCCATGCTTGTAGCTTCAAAGACCGGTGTATGTAGATTTGAAGCACTCATATGTGTTTTATCGTTTGAATCCCCCTATGTTTTTTTGTTGAAACCTCCAGTTTTGTTGGCCACGAATCTATTTTGTGCAAAAAAATGATGGACTTTAAATCCTTGTCGAGTAATGTCAACCCCGGATTGGTATACCATGGCTGAAGGGGTTCCAAAAAGATATTATGTCCTTTTGAATGAATTCCCAAAAATTTAATCAACAAGGATTGTCAATTCAGGATACCCAGGGTTGACATGCTTTTGGGTTGTTCAATCAGGGTTTCCCACTTGGAAAAAGACATACTGTATATGTTCTGCCGCATTTTCCTTTAGATTCCCCATGTTTGTTGCTTTAGACCTGTTTAAACCCCATCTTGGTGCTTGGAAATCCCAATCTCCACTGTAGATCCTATGTTGTGCCCGTGAAGAATGTGTAATTACTATTGTTAATGACAATAATAACCTTCATAATAATATATTATATATAAATATATCTATATATATATATTTGAGAGAGAGAGAGAGAGTATCAATAATCTAAGTAAATCATAACAATTCACTAGCCCATTTCTCCAGGCAATAATGGTAGTAAACATCATCATAATAAGAATGATAATAGTCATCGTCATCATCATCATCATCATACATATATATATATATATCATATATCATATATATATATAACATATATATAACATATATAAAATATATATAACATATATCTAGTGTCCAACAGGATTATCATAACAATCATAGTCGCAATCATCGTGTTTTCAGCCGAGGCACTGTCAAGCTCCATCCCGGGGTGGGCATCCGACACATCGGGCTCGTTGGCCCGACGCATGGCCACCATCAGCGCACCTGTCGAGAAATCGGAAATTGAGGGCTTTGGGACTCCAGAATCCTAGGAATTCATAGGAAATCCATAGGAAATTCATAGGAAATCCATAGGAAATCCATAGGAAATTCATAGGAAATTCATGGGAAATCCATAGGAAATTCATGGGAAATCCATAGGAAATCCATAGGAAATTCATAGGAAATCTATAGGAAATTCATAGGAAATTCATAGTAAATCCATAGGAAATTCATGGGAAATCCATAGGAAATCCATAGGAAATTCATAGGAAATCTATAGGAAATTCATAGGAAATTCATAGTAAATCCATAGGAAATCCATAGGAAATTCATAGGAAATCTATAGGAAATTCATAGGAAATTCATAGGAAATCCATAGGAAATTCATAGGAAATCCCTAAGCAAAAGGCATTTTTTCTCTTCGCAAATGTTCCCTTAGGCTATGGGCCCACGCAGACTCGCAAATATTGGGAGGTTGAGATCTCGGCGTGGCTTGGGTGAGTCTGCTAGTGCTGAAACCCACAAGCTGGAAGATGATTGTTCCATTGCATATGATGTGGAAACCCAATAATATAGCATTCCAATACAAACCATCAACAATCACCGGTCTACTCAGTCTACGCACTTTAGTGTTGGGTTTGCCACACTATGTACAAGACAATTTTCCACGCCACGAACTGTAAAGGTAAAAGGGGCACAGCTTAGGCTTAAACTACCCTAAACTGCTTGATCATGGGGAAAACGTTGCTGTGGAAACCCCTGGGACCTAGCAAGGGCAATGAAGAACTTACAAACTAATCATCATTTCTCATTGTCAGATCCTCAGAAACAAAAATGCCCCAGAACACGTGCTCCTGGTGGTTGTGACCAATCAGTCAAAGTTGAGGCTGGTGAAGACTTCTGATCAAATACTGGTCCAAAGACGTCTTCTCTTAGATATCGTGCAAAAACCTGGATTTTTAGAAGCAGAAACCACCGGTTTATGGCAAGGAATGAATCCGTCGTCACCTCTCCTTCGCCAACCCATTCTTGCTGTGCAGATTTTTGCAGGTAAAATCTGCATTGCTCTGGTGATTAAGCTTGACATTTAACCTAACTACCCCACACTTCCAATGGCACAGAGCGCTCGTGCGACGCGCACCTGTTAAGCCGGCCGCGTTCAACTGATGCAACTGGACGAACAGCGGATCCTGGGACAAGAATTACGTGCGAGTTTAGGATCTGTTGTTTGCAATGCTACGAGTCTTCACGCATATTTTCTACTTGCGAAACGAAACAACTCTTGGATCTGAAGCTACATTCCTACTTATATCATCTTCTTTTCATGCATTTCATTCCATTCATTTCTTCATCACATGGTCTTCAGTCATGGTTTCAGTCTAAACCTGTCCACACCCAAATGGCTATATGTAAATGGATGAAAAAACCAACTCAGCAACCGATGGTCCATAGATTTTGACCCGTCTCAGTGTGGGTATCTTGATATGCTGTCTTGGTTCAACCACCATTTCGGCCGCTTCAAAAACTCTCTTTGGTTCATTTCACCATCCTTTTTCCAAGTTATAGCAACTCCAAAAGATAGAAAATAGAGATAAATAGTGGGGTTCACCAGAAAATCTGAGGTTTCCCGCAAGGTTTTGCATCCTTTTCAATGAAACAACGCCTTCCCCGCAACGCCGTGTCCCCCCGTCCTTGGAACTGGCCTTCAGCTGGCGCTCCAGGTATAGGGTGCCGAAGGCCGAAGTGACGATGACACCCACCATGGCGGCAAACTGGGCATGGCAGCGGCTGCTGAGATTCACTGGGGAAGTCCCAGTGACTTGAAGTGACTGAATTCTATGGTTTATAGTAGATATAACTATGATATAACATGATAGAACATGATAGAACTGTAGAAATATAGTATTCATGGGGTATCAACCAAGAAACATCACTACAAACCACCATCCTCTAGGTGCTCCCCATGATTTACAGCTTTTCAACCATCCGGTTGGTGATTGGGATAGTAGTAACAATATAGCAAATCTATGATTCAATACATATATTAGTGAAAAATATAATGGTAATACTATGAACAATATCCCGAATCCAGATTTTACATATATGTCTATTCTATTTTAGTTGAATTTTTTGTTGATAATCACAGTCCCAACCAAACTGGGAATGGAATATGAAAGAATGGGAATGAAATGGGAGAGTCAGTTCAAACTTATGATATATGGTATTATTTCTACTATATCATCACCATTCTTGCTATTGTTGCAATAATTATCATCACTACTATCACTTATTCCATGATGGCATAGATGTTTCACCTGGATAGTAGGGCTTTTTTTTTAGGCCGAAGCAAACATACACAAATTAGGCCGATTCACAATGGGCGCAAAAAAAAAAATCTGCAAATGACCATCCGATTGTGATCCCAAGGCCGTGTCTTGGGTATTTTCAGCTACTACGATCTCGAAGAACATGGGTGACACGAAGGAAATCTTCAGGTAAGAAAATCGAGATATCTACAGAATATCATCCCGATATGCGTGGCCTTTAAAAATTTGACCCATTTTGTGGGTACCTGACTGGGCCATAATATCGAAGTACCCCATGGTTTTTTGTATCCGATACATCATACATCTTATATAATGGGATGACTACCAGCTGATGTAGGCATACATATCAGATATATTCAGATATGTCGACACATGTGAAATTCAAGTTGGGGAACTAACTGCACGTCAGGAATTGGTAAACCCCGAGCTATAGCTGGCAGGGCTGGCATCATGTCTCAGCTTTAGCTCACATGCAAAGACCCTGAAGGCAGCTGAAGCAATTAATTTGGAGACCCCCAACTCCCGGATTGCAAAGTTCAAAGTTCAAGGTAAACTACTGTATCTGAAAAGTAGGCCCGGGCGGCCCAGTAGGCCCAGTAGGGTCTGAAAATCGAGTTCCCAAGTCATCCACATCATAACTTTTGCGCACCATGGGCCATCCATACCTTGGGACTCCTGGGGTGTCACTGGGATGATCGGACACTGAGCATGAAGCTCACTTGCTCTTCTCCCTGGCTGAAAAAAACATTTCGAAACAGCCATGGCTGAAAAGGAGAACCATGGCTGCACCGTGGATGGTTTGCTTCAGTTAGCTGGAGATTCTAGGTTTTTTAGCGATTTTATCTAGTGGAAACCTGGGTTTGTGGATGTTTCTGGTGCGATTTGTTGCAAATTATCCAAACCTTCAGTGCTTCAGACATCCAAAGCGCTCCCTTAGCTCGGCCAAAACGGTCCCAAGGGGTGCCTCTTGGGTCTCCCCCTCACCTGGCAGTTTCAGATTCATCTCAGCTGCATCCCAGCTTTAAAAAAGGATCAGCCGTTTATTTGTGTGTCTAAACTCTGTATATATATATATATATATTAATATATATTATACACAACTGTCAACAAACGGATGTAGTTAGTTGCGACATTGGTTTGGAATCTTCGAAGAATCCGGACAATTTCATGTCCATCCACTAGACTTCGCAGATGGCGACCCGATCACCTGCGTCATGAAACCACCAAGCAGTTGTCTCTGAAAAAAAAAAAAAAAACGATTTAGCACTGGTTCAAACCAAAATTGGCCAATGCAAATATAAAAAGAAGTTGGTCCAATTCTACCCCAGTTGTTTTTCGTTATACCCACTTACAATGTCTGCATGTATAAATAAAAAAGGTTCAAAATGTTTTTACCTCATCTACTTGCAAATTTATGGGGTTGTTTTAAAAAATGCTATGCCCCATTCCATCTCATAGGGTTTTTCAGGATGTTTCCCGGTATGTTTGCCGGCCATATTTCATGGTATGCCGTATGCCCCATCAAAAAGTACATTCCCAATCATATCATATATAAATATATATATACATATGTACATACATTGTTGGCTACTTCATGTCCGTTGTATCTTTTATACATATATGTTTACATACACTACACTCTATATATAATATACTATACGTGTATATATATATACATCTATATGTATACCACTATATCCACATTAAATCATATACAGATTAAACCCATGAAATCTCTACAAACCCAATAGGTCTCCCGACTTCCTGCAGGTCTTAAGGCCTCGCAGCTCACCACCCGAGCCCCCCCCCTTGTACTAGTTAGTTGATAGGTTATGATAATCCAAAATAACCTAGGTAGTACAACTCCCCATCATGACCAATCAACCAATGTATTTTTGATAGCTCATATGGAGATTAACTCTGTGTTTGATGTTTGTCTTAATGATAATGGTCAAATCTCTAGTTTTTCATGGTTAGATCCCAATGTTTGCTTATTATATCCCACGAACAAATCTCATTGTTGATATAGTTCCCAGTTGGTATATACCCAATGATTTCCAATATTATCACCTCTGTCTCCTCTATATGAGTTTCTCTGAAGATGATTGGAAAACCCTAAATTGAATTGTTGAGACTGAGCAAATCTGGCTTTCGTTCCAAAATCTCCGTTCTTTGGTATCCTCCATTTTCAAACTTACCATGGTGTGTATGAAATATGTAGACGTGCTACAATATGCATATGCAAAAAGGGATCACAAAAGTCGTGGCTCGGTAGTGCCTTTTTGGTCTCTGGAGAGTCGCGGTTCCAACGGTTAACCAGGCCCCGTCATTTGCGGACTGAAACTATTTCATAGCCATTACCATCTGGTTATTTAACAGTTTGCCATGGAAAATCACCATTTTCAATGGGTAAATCCACTATAAATGGGCCATCTATACCATGGCTATGTTAAATAATCAGAGGGTATTTATTTCATCATTATCAATTCATCAAGACTTTTCTATTTTTCAAATGGCTCAATCCCCATCAGTTGCCTATGAAATCCCCGTCGAACATCGCCAGATGGTGAGGTCAACATGGCCAAGAGACGTGCGCCGGAAGGAAGTGACAGCCCACTTCGCCAGCCACGGCACCCGCCTGCGGTATTTCAAATGGGCACCGTGGCATAGATTTGACGATATAAGTATATAATATAGACTATAATTGATCAGATATCCAAAGTTTGCTATATAGTATGATGATGATATCAATTGTGATTGATATAAGTATTTCTTACTGAAACTTATCATCACTTTTGAAGATATCATTTGGCAATATACCATGTAACCCAAATTCTTCAGTGGATGCCTAAACTCTGATCCGGGCGTCTCTTTGTCGCATTCTGAGTGGGTTGGACTATGATTTATATACACTCCCACGTTCAAACGTTGTTTGTCAAACCTTCATTTCCTATCAAACATAGACAGAAAAGAACGTACATCATGTTGGGATGTTCCCTTTCTGAACCATTCTTTGACATAGACTTCGTCAGCTGACGAAGGTATTAAAAGCAACAGATCCACAGTGCCATGGCGGTTAAATCCTGATGGAATTCTCTTGGGTACGCCACTGCTGGATCGCCACCGATCCAAAAAAAAAGCGCCTTGTACCACACCAGGACAATCTGCGGCGCGCAGATCTACTTAAATCATGACACCAGTTCCAAGCCAGTTCAGGAACAGAGTTCGTTGGGATCATGATGGATCATGTTCCTATTCCCAAGGCGTTCAACTCTTAGTAGCAACATGGCTAAGACTGCAGACAAGAGCTCTGCGCAACAACCTGGACCTGGTTGGTTTTGCGCAGTTCTTTTCTTACCTGGGACCTAACAGGTCATCGCTTCTGTTTGGACCATGGCGGGATTAAAGCCCAAGAATTTGATCGCGGCCTCAGCCTGAAAAAACGAAGCTGCAAAACTAACGAAATCTTGAAAATTAGGCACTCTCTGGCTGATCTGGAAGTCAAAGTAAGCCAGCTTTTGTTTACTGCAATGGTCCAATAAATGCTTGTGTGCGGGAATTGGTTTAGGCAAAAATCTATCGAAAAGCCATATGATTTCTCTGGTCCACTGCATCTCTGGGCCATCCTGCCATACCCAGCACCAGCTGAAGCAAAGAGATCCAGACCTGGAAACTTCTGCAACTCACTTAGGGATCAGTTGGGATGATCCCCTTCTTGGAAATGAACATTTGTGGGAAAAAATCCACCTAGGAATCAATTGGCAGTGTGTCAAAACCTATAGTACACCTGTAGTTCACATCAAAATAGCTGGGATTTATGGATGTGAATAACCCACTAAAAATGGTATTAATAGGTATTGATCCATACCCAATTGTGTATTATACTGTGTAATTCTTTTCACCACTCTCAACTATCAACACCTTCGGGCTTTTTTGAAGATATGGATTGAGGGGGGGGTACCTTTGTGCCCAAATTTGGCCTCCCATTTCAGGTCGATGTTCAGGGCTATCCATAAATCCCAACTATTTTGATGTTCACCAGGGGTAATCACTGGATTTTGACCCATCACAAATTTCCCCCTTAAGATCGCCAGCTTAGTGGTGTCATGGGACGACCCCGACAGGTGTGTGTCCCAACGTTCGCAGGTTGACGAACATGGCTGGCGATTCGCATGAAAACCTCGAGCTGAAAACGTGTGGATGGCTGGGAACCATCTGGCTGGCAGGGAAAACGAGCAAAATGCTGTGACACATGAAGTACCTATCAAGAATTGCCTCAGATTGCCCTGGGTTGAATCAAAGACCATGTTTCGCTGATCAAATTCCACTTGTCTTCTGATATTCTGACTCATTTCCATCTTCGTTAATCTCCATTTTGTCGCTTACATGTTCCCCTTTTTATCGCTTCGATCTCCATTTGATCGCTTAAATGATGTAGGGATCCAAGAAAACACATGCCACTGTAGTCCTGAATTCTGGCTGATTCACCAACCTGAGAAAACACATGCTGAGTTGGAGCACCGCAATGATTGCAACTCGAAGCCTCAGCTGTGGCGTCTCTTTCTGAAATTAGGATGTAAATTTAAATGTAATAGGGTCAAAACATGTCAAACCCAAATCAAAGGCAATCTAGAAACATAGTGGTAAATGGTGTTCAGATTGATTTCCCTTGAACCACTTCTTGGAGACGTGCCCTAGGACCTGAGATGTTCCTCTTATGGTCAATTTCCCAGCCATGGTCACGGTTTTTTTTGAAGAGCCAGTGAAAAATCGAAATTGTCTGGATTGAATTCTTTAGATGGCAATTCTCCATTTTGTCAATTGCCTCTTATGGTCAATTTCCCAGCCATGGTCACGTTTTTTTTTGAAGAGCCAGTGAAAAATCAAAATTGTCTGGATTGAATTCTTTATTCTCCAGAATTGCCTCATGTTTGTTGGTCTGAAATGTCAAATTCTCCATTTCTGTCTGAAAAAAAAAACTTAAGTTTCGGTGAAATCCCCGGGGTTCTCTTTCGCAGAAGGCCGCTAGGTTTCAGGACTGTGCAAGGAGATAGAATTGGCTCGCACCGAAACCTGACGAACTGGTCGATGCGTTTATTGGACCAGAGAAGCAACAAACAGCAGATGAAATCTCCAGGTTTTTTTGGGGTTTGAAAGGATGATTTGATCGACCAAAAATGACGGGATGTGCACTTTGCCCAGGGAGGGCTTCAATTTTATGAGATGCGAAGATGGAAAAACCTTTGGTGAGGCAATCTCAGGATCATTGATGCTGTAAGTTACTGGGATAAATCTCCAACGGTTTGTGCATGACGATGTCAAGAGTTCGGTCACCTTCCACAGAACTGGGAGTTGGTGGGTCCCAAATCGCACAGTGAGTTCGTTGAGGCATACCTGAGATGATGCCTTTACCCATCAACTACAGAGAACCTGCAAAAATGGTGGGTTCATTAGCAATAATGGTCAGCTGACCATGGAAAGAAATGGGATTCAAGTAGCAATGATGTGAAGGACAGTGGAGGATAGCCTACCTTCTACATGTGCGACAAGTCCTTGAGTACCCCAGAAATCCAGAAAGGATTAGGACTGGAAATAATTCATCTGTGCGCAGGTGTGTCAAAAGAATTGACCCATACCTATGCGAGGACGAAACTCTCCTTGGAAAATGCTATTGATATCTATTGATAGAGGATTTTTCATTGCATTGCCATATGGAGTGCTAAAATCGGGTTACCCCCAAATCATCCAAACCATTTAAGTATCAAAACCCATGGTGACTTGGGGATCCCCCACTTTCAGAAACCTCCATGTGTGATTACCAGAAGGTAACCATTCTTCCAGAATTCCCTTGGCATTTTCATGGTGGATTCCATGGATTTCTTTCGCCGCCTTTGATCGCCGGGTAGGTCATGAAGCCGGCCCAGCTGTAGGCTAATGAGGCGGGCATGAAGGCCAGGTACCTCAGTTTCTCCTTTCATTTGGGATGTTGGAGGGACTTGGAGTATGCTCTAATGGTGTGTTCAAATCATCTTAGGAATGGGAGTCATTCATGGGATCACCAACGATATGATACATGTGGGTTAGTTCATCCTGACATCCTCACATCAAAATTACGTTAATCCCCAGAAGTGGTATACTGACCGCCATATGGCGAAAGCCTCTGGTCTTTTGGTAACTGAATGAAACTTAAGACCTGAAATAGGAATCCACCTCTGGTGGAATGTGTTTGATCCAAGGCCGAAACCTTTTGTTGTGTGGGGATTGCTGAAGCATTGCGAAAATTCCCGGGGTGTCTTTCCTTTGTGTGACGGTTGGCTAGTCATGGCTAGTCGACAGAAAGCTGGACAAATTTGTTTCCAATTCTCAAAGTATTTGCTGGCTGGATAAGGCGACCAATCAAAGCAAAGAAAAGTTCATGAAACCTTTGGAAACTCGAATCTGGAATATCCGAACGATGCATGCAAGACCAAAACAGTAGACCATTGAAATCCACATCACTTGTTTACAAGCATCCTCATTGAGGGGAAAAAAAACGACTCGAGAATCATCTCCCTTCTACATGGCAGTTTCATAGATCCCCCGAAAAAAATAAAAAAACAAAAGGTTTCACAGAAAGAAAAATGTTGAATTGCTTTTCCAATCACTGTTGTTGTTGATATGATTACTCTTATCATCACTATTGTTGTTGCTAACATTACTATTATTATTGTTACTTTTGTCCAAGGGAATTCCAGCCGGGAAAGAGAGTTCCCCAGGCCTCAAGGGTTGGAGGCACCTGCGCATGCCCTGGAGACCTGGCGTCTCAAGACGGTACGGTTCGTCTCAGACGGTTGCCCAAAACCAAAGAATCACCATCATAGAAATAATGCAATAATAAAATATGTTCACATTATTCAATAATTACTATGTTCAATCACACTAGCAATAACAGCAAGAATTGAATAATACTAAGAAACATAGTAATAGTAGCATAATAGTAGCAATTACCATGATAAGTAACAACAACACAATGGAATAGTAATGATCATGGTCCATTGGTCCTTTGGTCCATGGTGATGATAGTAATGAGAACGCAACTCAAACGGTACCGTCACCTTCCAGAGCCATGGCCAAGGACAAGCCACCGAAGAAGTAAGTCAAGGTTTCGGCCTGGGGGATCTCGACTCATGGAAAAAATGTTGGAAAACAGATGGAAAATACCAAAAAAAAATAGCTGAAGTTGATGCCAAGTACTATTGGATAATATGGTGATATGGTGATATGGTCACAGCAAGAAGCCCATCCCCCAAGGGCCGGGCCAAAACCATTAAGGAGCCTGGAAAGCCTTGGAGGGGCACGAATTTCCAGGCTGACATGGTCACAACTGCTTGTAATTTGTCCAAGATTGGGAGGTGCAAATTTATTTTAACATGATTCATCATATACATATATATGTATATATGTGTGTATATTATATTATAAAGATTATACTGTGTATAAAATATGTTTTTTAATATGTATAATATGTTGCATATATTACGTATTATGTATTAAAATAATATAATTTATAATTTGAAATCATATTATACTATAGTAAATTAAATTGTTAGTTGAGAATACGGTATTATCTTAAATCACGCAGAGTCCATTCCACGTGGTCTTTGCCGAGGCCTACCATCGCAAAGCACGGTGGCACGAAGACAGCAGTTCAATACCCAACATTCCATTCTTCAAGGAGTCTCGCAGATTTGCTTTGCTTCGAAGCTTTCAACTTCCATTTTGGGAGGGGGTCTCGCAGAATTGCTTCACTTGTAGACAGAATAGGGAGGTAGAGCGATATTAGATAGATTAGATTAGTTAAAGATTCGTTACAAATACACAAACACTTTTTTATAACTAATTCAACTTACAGTAACTTTTTATAATAACCACCAACCCAAACCACCATGTAAGTATAACCTCACCAAATGGATGTTCATCCATCCAAGAATGGTCAAAAATATTGACACATCCCTCAAATCTTCAACCCTTCCGGGCCGGATGTTCTGAGCCGCCGGACTCTTGGATGCCTGTTCCTGCAGGGTTGCCACCCTGTTTTCGTTAAAGTCTAGGCCAGGACCAATCCCATGCATGTCAAAAGATGGGATCTGATAGGCCTCTACCAGAGATACATCAGGTGAAGGGAGCAGCTTGTTGGGATTGCAACCCCAGGTGCGAAAAGCTTCGATGACTACTAACCCTGCAAAAGACCTCATTTTCTATCTGGGTACAAAAGTGTCGTTTCGGTTGTCGGCAACTTGGACCAGATCTCCAGTTGTGGTATCAAAGTTCAAGGTCCCCCAAAATAATAGCCACTTGCGAACCAGTTAATTTTCAGCTGGGTGTCAAACTACCCTTTGCCAAAAGGTCTGTTTTTCGCAGGATTTTTGGTGCCTGCAACAGAGGAGCCATGGCATCCACCAAGACACAGGTGGCCTGGCTGTGGCAGCCAAAAATGAGGGCTCTTGGCCAACAAATTCCCAGGATACCGTCAACTAAGTTGGTTCGCCAATCATTTGGATATCATCTACGGATTGTGGCTATAGCCAATTCTGGATGTGCACCAACTAAGAATTGGATCCAATCCAAATAAAAGGATCTGAAGACCGCGCATTGGCTTGCCGTTTGGACATACGGCATGTTCCCAGGCCAAAGAGAATTTTTGTCATGGACTCTGCGACTTCTATGAAAAGCCTTCGGTGCACTGAGGATATCTTCAACCTTAAGCACCAAAACACATCAGGTCTCGCTACAGGTCGGGGGTGCAATCAGGACGACCTTGGAAGATGAACCTGGCCATGGACCTCAGATCCAGCCAATCCAGCGGACAATCACCCCCCCATTCGCCAGCCATTCGGAAACAAAAAGATGGTGGAAGCGATTCATCAACCCGGAGTTCTCCAATCAACCAGCATCTGTATCGGCTTGATATGAGTCAGCTAGAAAGCTATAGTAACTATAGTACAAGTGAACTTATACTACGAGATGAACAGTCAAAATCCTGTCCCCATGTTCTGCCTCACCAAATAACTCCCTCCCCGTCCTTGACCATTGGCGGGGGAGCTGCATCTCATGCCGGCCTCCTGTCATTTTGTTCAAACCCATGGACCCTGAAAGATACGTCACGATTCCACCAGGAAAATGTCTTCCACTCCGAAACGGCCCGAGTGCACGCCCGAGTGCCGGCCAAAGACGAAATGTTCTGATCAACCAGTGGCAGTTTAAAATCAACAATTTTATAGCCATTTTATAGGCATATTTTCCATATAATCTATTTCAATCCGGGCATCTCATGGGGATATCATGGCTTGGAGGATTGCCCAAGCACGTTGGCTTCTCCACAAGCGTTGTTGTTGGTTCGCGAACCGTTGCTGAGAATACATCTCCAAGCATTGTCGTTGCCTGTGTCTTGAATTCGTGCTCTTGGTGCAGTAATGAAACATAGCAATCGAAACTTTGAATCAAATTGTATATTATATATATATATCCACTAGTACTATATATATATATATATCCGATTGAAATTTTGATGTTCCTATATAAAATAGATATAGAATAATAGGCCTATGTAAAATATAGAATAATAGGTTTCCAGCTG
Organism: Cladocopium goreaui; assembly: GCA_947184155.2. Classification (NCBI taxonomy): domain Eukaryota; class Dinophyceae; order Suessiales; family Symbiodiniaceae; genus Cladocopium; species Cladocopium goreaui. Next base: position 28,171 of record CAMXCT020000164.1, on the reverse strand, counting down.
GCCATGTTTGATCACCACAGGGATCCCTCCATGTTTGGTGCTCAAATCCTGTCTCAAATCCCCATTTCTGAAAATTTATCCATGCTTTTTCGCGGGTACCCCCCAAACCTTGATCATTGGACTGGATAAAAGGGACATTTTAGATTTTAGAGCAAACTATGGGTTTTCTAAGTAAATATGGGGGGAGCTCTGTATCTTTTGCCCTTCATCCACTGCTGGGACCTCACTTTTTGGGCATTTCACCAGGGCGGCGGCTCCTGTTCCTCGGCCATGAGGGGACCTGCAGCCTTGTGCCGACACTATCGCCGAGTGGCGACACTAATCATTGACCCCCCAGACGGCTGCTGCATTCTATCAGATTATTGTGATTTATATGGGTATGGATCAATACCTATAGATACATTTTTAGTGGGATGAACATCCATTTACCAGCTATTTTGGGGTTCACTAGGTACCAGGGTTTTGACCCATCCCCATTTATATTGATTTACTATGTATGTAATGCAACATATTTCCCTGTACTGTACTGTCATGTAATGTACCGTAAGGTGAATATCGTGAATGTATATAAATCCAAAAATGCCCAAATTTTAGGGGGGCACTTCAGCGATTCGCCTGCACTACCGGGGAGTGCATGACAGGCGCAAACCATTGTGATCCATGCCGGTCGTTGGGCGCAGCGTCTGGAAAATGAGAGCTGGGCTGGGCTAAGACTTCTGTGAACTTCAGTTAAATGCTACGGGGAAAACATTCCACTGGCGATTTTTTGGTCGTTTGATGTCGTTTGGCTGAATCAAAAGCATTGAACTGATCAATCTATCCCCGAAGACCTGCAAAATAGATAGAAAGAATATATTCCAAGAGGAAACTATCTGCCAAACAGGCCGTTAAGGGTTCTATGTTTATTTTCAGAGTCGATGTTGAATTTTTTGGATGTCGAAGGGTTCCAGAATTTATGATTCGAGGCCCAGAGAAAAGACTCAAAGGCCTGCAAAACTCATGGGGTGAAAGACGTGAAAGGGCTGGGTGAGTTTCTGAAGAACCACGTGGTCAGCTGGTCATGAAACGGAAAGTGTGAATTTAAAGTATTCACCTGAAGATGAAGTGTTGAAGCGCACACTCACTGCTCGGTTTGTGGGTTCCATGTTCGTGGCTAAGGGTAACCACAAGTCTATGGACTGATTTTGTCGGTGAGCAAGCTTGAGCCGTGATGTAGCGTGGCGGCAGATGAAACTCTCCAATTTTGGATTTCTGGATCCCCAGACTTGTTTGACATCCAGGTTGTCAGACAACCCGTGACATCACCAGCACATGAAAAACCCGACTCGCCGTTCTTCCCAAGCCCTTGGAATTCTTTGGATCCTCCCCGACAAATTGAAAATTTCATCCATAGCGCACCCAAAAAAAGGTGTGTCAATCAGTTGTGGCCCGAAAACGGGGCTCTGGTTGGTGGTCTCCACCTATCCCAAAATCTCCTCGGATGGAAAAGCGTATCATCTGCATGTTCATCGGGTTCCATGATGAATTTAAGGCCAATCTTTCAGCCAAGTTCAAAAATCATTCACAAACCTGAATCAAGACCATGGCAGCCATGGCATCATGGGATGTTTTGCTTACATAGCTTATATACAAAACCTATTCCCATCGGTTTTTCAGCACCACCCATAGCACCTCCACGTTCCACACTTTTTTCGCCGCAAGATCGGCCTCTCGGAGTCCCGATTCGGTCGCTTAACGAGCCGACCTGGCCGCTGGACCCAGCAAAGTTCGCTGGCGAACAACCCCAGCCAGCTACAGTTGATGAACGGATGGCAAAGAATTCACTACCCTGAAAAGTGAAGGGCTATTTTGTATACTTACCGAAAATAAAGCCCATACATTCAACATCATTCCAGGGACGAATCTGATTGGTTGTGCAGGTGAGCGATCCTGGTGATTATCATTGCCATTTTCCCCACTATTCACAGAACCAAGCTGTGTCAAATGTCACCAATTGTGTTCAAGTGGGCACCTCATTCCCAAAATCATGACACATGATAGATATAGATCACATATCACAGCACTTTTTAAGCCAGGCTATGTTCATGTTAATCTGAGTTGATATGGGCATCGCAAGCAGCATCGCTCCACTGAGAATCCAACTGAGACCCGCAGGATGGAGGGCCTAGCGTTTCTACAAAGGAACAGAGTCACTGGATTCGGTGCATCGCAGGGAGGCAGGTCCCTACCTGATCCAAGTTTTGTGAAAAATATCAGCTGCCCAAGGAACGTCACCATGACAGTCCCAAGCGCACAAAATTGGGCAGCTTGGGTCTCAAAGTTGGATCCATAGAATCTCCAGTGTCAACTGAGGGCTCCAATCGTCGTCAGAACTTGCTTGACTTACTGGTGCTAAACGTAGGGAATTTTCGGGAATGATCCATAATCACTAGTAATAATAATCCCAGCAACCACCAGCAACCCCCAGCAACCCATCCATTCCCTACTAAGCACCAGTAAGTCAAGCAAGATCAAGCAAGTGGTCGGAAAGATACCCTCAGCATGCGGCTCCAAATTTGCTTGTGGCAAAAATTCTCAATTCAAAACCAGTCCTTCCAAGTGCAAAAAAACCTGGTCCGACCATCAAAACTTTTCTAGGCAACCCAAGCAGAGCAATCGAATCTGTGCCAAGAAAGCTAACTGAAACTAAATATGGAAGACTTGGACTTATGACTATATAATAAGTAACTAACCGTCCCATACCATGGCTTCAACCCCATGACAATGGACCCCCAGACCTCTTCGAAAGGCCGCAGCTTCTCGGAGCACCTGCGGGTCTGTAGCAGCAAACAACACTTGATCACCCCATATGGCTATCAAATCCGCACACCATGTGCCACGGTCCAAAAAGCCTTTGCTTTAGTATGCCGACCGCAACCTCACAAGAGTATTCGTTGCAGTATCGCAGCCTCAATCTTCTTAAACTAAACACCTACGTGACAATGTAATTCCCATTGTTCAACCCATCGTTTCTGGTTCATACCCCTTTTTTTTGCATGGCTCTGTGATTTGTCGGATGATTGCCCCGCAAATCCAACTGTTGTATCCCATTACATCCCCCAGTTATCCTTAATGTATTATCGCTGTGTATATATATATATATGTATTTATTTATTTATTTATTTATACATACATACATATTATATTATGTCTATATATATTATATATATAATTTATATACATATTCTATTGTGTATATATGTATGTATGTGTATATAATTTCTATTCCTGAATGATGTAAACCCAAAAAGATGGGGATGATTCACCAATTTTTCCGGTGCACCGGCAACTTCTCAGGCACACCAACCCTGGTGTGGGCCTCGGCGATCTGATTCCCATCACCAGGAATCTTAAGTATGGAATGATATGACTTTACATAGATATGGAAAATGTTCACATGGTAATTTCGGGAAAATAGGAAAATTCGACATAGATCAATGGTAAAATTGGATTTCAAGAGCTGTCATTTGTGCACGAATTGGATGGTAGGATACGGAGATTCGAAAGGGAGGGCCTTATCCACATTTCAAAAGTCTCGGTCCTTATCCGTGAAAGTCACCCTTGGATCCGTGTTGAGGCGCACAAGATCCGAAAAAAGGCTGAGAAAATTCAAATCCACAGTCTACTTTCATGGCATGGTCTGAACACTTATTGCACAGATTTCAGCTTTTTGAGTACGCACTGTGTACCTTTTTACGACAGTGTCACCAAACTGATTCCGGAAACGTAAAATGATGGATCTTCATCTGCCAAATTGAGCAGCAATGGAAATGTCTACCTCCAAAAGCAACACGTGGATGTTGTAACACAAAACCAAAAAAGGGCTGTCACTGACAATGTCTAGGTTGATGGTGTCCAACTACAGCTCGATGCTGTGGCAAGCCAAAGTAACGCCGCAAAACTGGCCCTGCACCAGCCTTGAACTTCTGACATCTTTATTGATGGGATATCAAATTCTTCGATGTCTGGCCCATTAATCTGAATGGGTATGTGTCAAAACTCTGATACATTGGTGAACTCAAAAAAGCTGGGACTTCTGGGTGTTCATTCCATTTCATTCCTCTAGATTTGGCCAAAAAAGTAGTGCATCATATATAGCATGCTTTTGAGATTTTTCATCAGCCAAATGAATGCCAAATGGATGTGGGTCAAAATGGAAGACCTAGGGGACCACAGATGTTAGTCTAGTTTAGTAGTAACCATCCAATTATTGGGGTACCTAATTTTGACCCATACCCAAATGACTATTCGATTTTTGATCCATAGCTGCCATAGCTTGTAGGAGATCCCCTTAGATTCCAGCTGCTTTCAGCAGCTTGTCCCTGTAGCGATCATCCTGCAGGGAGCGCAGCTGCGTGCGGAACGCGTGCGTTTTACGTAGGGTTGCTGACGTAGGGTTGCTGGGATTATGACATTTCTAATTATTACTAGATATTACTAGTATTTACTAGTGAAATATGATGAAATATGATGAAATATGATGAAACTAGTGATGAAATGGAGCATTCCCATTTAAATTCCCTGAACCTTTAGACGTTTAGCACGAGTTTTTTATGACATCCAACTGCTGTGCAGGTCATGTCAGGTTTGACTCTGGTGAAAAACTGCACAAAGGTTGCTGGTTTGTCTCAAGTGTAAACCACAGAAGAAAGTTTTCAAATGTGTTGCAGCAGATGCAGTTCAGTCTTTTGGGATTTTTGGGTTAATCCCTTACCTCGAATATTAAACCTTCAGAAACCATGGATTTTTGTTAGGGATTTACACACAAAGGGTGTTATATTATAGTCCCCTCCTCGTCCTCAATCTTTCACGTCACGTAGTGGGGCAACAACAAATGGAGTAAAAATGTGGAAAAATGCCACTATGCCACTATGCATCACCAAAACAATGATCCTTTCTGTCAATGAATGCTCCTAAATCTCACTATATAAACCACTGTTCCTGCGAAAAAGAAAGTGAACCGTTGTTTTGAACTTATGGGAAAGTCAAACCACTTCAATGCTTCAAATGCTGTTCGTATGTCTTCATCATTGCTACCATTTCACCCATGCCCACAACGGGGTACTTGACCCCCATAGGATGACAGGCTCGGATGAAGCTTCTGTGAAGCTGACCTCAGTCGGCCATTTGTTCGCCCAGGAGCTGCCAGTTGCATTGACACATTAACCATCTATGGTTCAGTGATCACTCAAAACACCTCAAGAAGCTGTTTTGGGCACAACAACGTGTTGCAAGGAGGCACTTTCTCACATTAAGGCACGACTTTGCCAGCTCCAAATGAACCACGCATTTTGCTGGCAGGAAGCATCATCAAAAGCAAGCTGTATGTGAGCGATGATGCTACGAAAGGGCAAGGAAGCAGTTTCAGCTGCAACGCAAGCAACCCAGCATGGTGAAAAAGTCTAGCACATTGAACCACAAAGCTTTACTTTACACATGTTCATGTTCATATGATTTCATATGCAAGAATTGAGCATGATGTAGAACCAATGACAGTTTAGCTGGGCAGAAACTGCTGAGGCAAGTTGATGCAAGTAGAGCGATCATCATCAAAGGCGATGACCACCAGCCACAGCACACTTCAGTGACACTTGACCGCTTCGCGGCCTATGTCAAACATCCCGGCGCAATATTTACCGGCTCAAACATATCCCACAGTATTGGACATGAATGCAAACCATGAACTGTGCTAGGAGCTGCTGGCTCTGCTGTGCTTGGACTGGTGCACACTCCTGAGACATAGGCTTTGCTGGAGGACACACCATTGTATGAGATGTAAGTGCTTGAGCACCCCATCGACATAAAGGTCGTGGCTTCTCCGCATTTCTGCTCCTCCCAGGCCAAGGCTTCGGTACAGCTCGTGCATTTGCAGCTGTTGTCGCATGGCGGTGGACTTGCTGCCTCTGTTGTTGTGACACAGCCATCGCTCACTGCGCACCTGCACGGGCAAAAATGCTTCTTTGACCCCTGAACCTTTGGGTTCGTTTAGTGCTTCTTCTGGTTTCTTTCGGGAATCCTTAAAATCTATGTAGATTTTCTTTTGTGTTTATTTGGGATTTGTTTAGTGTTTCGTTCGTGTTTATTTAGGGATTGTTTAGGGGTTCTTTCGGGTTTCTTTAGGTGTTTCTTGAGGTGTTTCTTTAAGGTTCCAGTTTCATTTCGGGTTTCTTTTGGGTGTCATGTTGGGTCTCATTTAGGGTGTCTTTTGGGTTTCATTTAGGGTTTCTTGGGGGTTTCGTTAGGTGTTTCTTTCAGGTTTCATTTCGGGTTTCTGTCGGGTTTCTTTTCTTTCCATCTGGATCTACGAGCTATTTAGGCTCTCTTGAACCTTGATTCAGGGTTTCCTTCTTCCATTAAAAAAGCAATCCAGAAGCTGTGACACGTGCTGACTGACCTCTTGCACTAGTGCGGGTGGTTCTGCCGAACATCGGCAAGCCATAGATCACGGGTCAAAAAAAAACAGGAAACGGGGGTTCACAACACACTTCCAGAGGTAAGAAAAAAAAATATGTTGGGAACAACTCAAAGAACAGGAGGGTCAAAAAAAGCAGGGGTAAGGAGCAGTGGTTTCAAATACACCCATGGTCAAAACAACGACCCCGCACCTGCACCGGGGAACTCAGCTTGATTGCGGACGCATCCGAGAAGTAGGTATCGGAGTCACGGGTCTCTTGGGTGTACACGTTAGGGAATCATCATCCGAGGAGACCGTGAGTTTCACGGAATTCACCCAGTGGTTTGATGCCCAGAACCTGGCGGAAGAGAGAGAGAGAGAGAGAAACGCCACGCAGCGCCTCATTGTGTTGGGGATCGCCGGGATCGCTGATTTTTAAAGAGCAAAACGGGCGACGTTTGGTGCCAAGTTCGTGCGCCAAGTTTCATCTGATTCGACATTCAATTTTTAGATACAAATGGCTGAGAGACATTCAATACAGAGGCAGAAACAGCAGCCGATAAGTCTGTTTCATGTTGCCGATACAATGGAAGCTCTTGTTGGATAACAACCCACGATTGGATGCAGGATCAAGCTCCAGAACACTGCGAACTTAAATGTCTGTGAACGGTGCATCCACCCCGCCAGATCTGGGTGTCCAAACAGCAGCATCAAAGAGGTCGATGAAGACAAAGACCAACAGGAGCAAAGGAGAAAGTCAAAAAAAATGTTAATCTACAGATGATGTTTTCGTATGATGTCTGAAGATCCTGGGAAAACCCTAAAAAATCCCATGGTTCGTCAAATTTTTCCATCAAACAGCCCGGGTCCGTCGGAGGCGTCACTACACTGCCCAGGGGAGCACAACCGCCGAGCTCGGAGTTGCCCTTGGGAAGGTAAGGCACATGGAAGCATCATCCCTAGGATCTGATGCCCATAACTGGGGGGAAAAAGGAAAAAAAAAACGTTTCAGACCTACATGGTAGCTGGCAACTTCTTTCAAAACTCAACAAAGATGAGAAGAATGGATTTCATCAACAAACCAACCTCGGCTGAGCTGGTGTGAAATCTTTAGAAATACGTTTTTTATCCAATAGAAATGCTGACATAGCGCAAGATCTTGATGAGTGAGTGGTGCCATGAGTGACAAATGGGATCCAAGGAATCTGGAACCCAAGATCTCGAGGCTTCTTCACGATAAAGATTTTCTTCAATGAAGCTTCAAGTACCGATTCCTAGCAGTTGTGGGCAGCTACAACTAGCCACTATTCGACATGGCTGACTGCGACATCAGCGTTGCTAATTCACAAAACCTCCAATGTAGAAAGAAACCATCCCCGGTCTGACCATCTGGGGGGTTGATCAAGCTATCATTGGATCTGGATTCCTGCCGTAGGATTTCTATCGGAAATGGAATGACTGACTCCCAAAAAAGACAGAGTTTCCTTCCTAAAAATTGCACGGGCCCAGGTCCATGCTTCTTTCCAATAAAGTAAAACAAACAATGGGATCTGAACTGTTGGCAACTGCCGATTGCTGGACTATAAAGTAGAGTAAACGGTTTGAACGACCAAATTCAAACTGGACAGAAGGGAGGCTTGGAGTTATCATCTACACTTTGAGACAAAAACTATCAGGGGCCCGGCTGTTGTGGCAAGAAAATATTGGTCAGCAGACAAATCCTCGAAAAGAATATCTTACAGATTCTTACAGGGAAAATTATTGGGACATCTACATAAAAAGAATCTACATAAAAGGCTCAAGTCGGTGAAATCTCCCATTTTCTTCTTGAGTCCCCTGAAACATACCCTGAAATCCTCAAGTTTGCCCCACCCCATGAGCTGAGCCTAGCACCAGCAAGTTGCGGGTTTTCGGATGTTCCGTTCCAATGCCACCGCGGCCTTCCTGCCCAGCCTGAAGGAGGGTCCAATGGTCGGAAGGATGGTGGTTCCATGATTTGTTCTGGGCCAAGGAAAGTGGAGTTACGTATTGATTGGTCTGATTTTTGGGGCCGGCACCCAAAGAACGCACCATTTCATACGCTGCCAGGAAAAACTCATCAGTTCACGGGGCCCTTGTCTACGGTGGGTAGAAAAAAATACGGAACCATCGCCAAAGAGCATCCCCAGCAGTGGGAATCAATTGGAGGTCAAATTTCTGGAGTATCCCACACCCAAGCCCCAGCTTCCCCCGTTCCAGCGGCATCAGAAACACCGAGTCAGATGAACACTGAAAAATTGGAAGGACAACTGATAAATAGGGCATATAGGGCATACCCAATCTGCAATACAAAACTTCATTGGGAATATCATGACCAGCCAGTGGATTTTTGGTCCATTGCGCGCATTGTTTGGATAAACCCAAAGTTGCCCTGCATCAAAGAGAGCTCACTGCAGGATGTCATGCTCTTGGAAGGTTCACACACTTCAAGGGTTCAGATTCAAGCTTAGCCTCTTGGAATCGAACACTACAATGGAAAATTCTTCCGTTCTATGAGGCAACCATCTTTCAATCAATATCATTAGATAGATTAGATATCAATAAGTAAAAATTCGTAAAAGGGTTGGCAGAATGGGAGTTCCCTGACATACCCTCTTTGCTTTGAGGTTCCACCCATTCCACCACAACCTGTAAGGCTGCTCTCACCAAAGGAGTTGCCTGCCAGAAATGGTTGGATTCTAGGGGAGTTCAGCGGTTTACAGTACGATCCCCTTTCCTTGGAAACCATACAGCATATTATCAGCAATGAAACCTTTTCGTCCAAATAGGTCTCAAATATTTTGTCCCCACACCCGACAGGACATACCAATCTACGAGCTCGTTCGAAAGTGACCCTCAGCGTCCCCACAAAGGCTCAACTTCACCGGACTTCAAAACTATTGGGGGTTCATTCTCAAGTTCAGCCTACAACATCTACACCACATAACCAATGATAAACGTCATCAAAATCCGTCTCCAGTTGCGGTTTGAGGGAAGATCTTCCATCCCAGCAGGGCTGCCGCACGCGATTCGCCCGGCCCTGGAGCTGTTTGAGGCGTGTGCGGTTCGGACCTTAAAAGGTGCGGTGGTCATTTTTTCAGCATCACCTGACCTCAGGGCGCATCATTTGAACAATTTAAACACTCTGAAATGAGCCTGTTAAAACATCAAAGGCTCCCATCACCAATCTTGATCATGCAGGTTACATTTAGCTGTCTATCCCACTTCGTAGGTGGTGATGTGTAATATCTCTTGGCAATAAGTCCTCCAACTATCTCCAACTAAGATAACCCTCGTTACAACCGGAACTGTCACCAAAGTCTTTTCACCATACAGTATATTAAGTGGCATGCGCATCCAAGCGCAACAGGCTTCCTTGCCATTCTATGAACATCACCTCTTGCTACCGAGTCGTCCCATGAATCTAGCTACCGACAGGTGATGTCTCAATTCTCAATCCCCTTAGATAAAGGTTAGAGAAGAATCCCGGTATACTAAACGGCACAATCCAAAGCTTGCGCCCACTCAAGCTGGCTAAAACTCAGTCCCAAACTGCTGGCAGAGGCCAACAAATCCAGCCTAAGTTGGGAGGCGATGCGGGAGATTTTTATGGTATGTTTGGTACTGGTCGAAACACCAAACGAATCAGTTTCCGATCGCGCTGGGTCCCATTGGTCCCATGTAACCAAACCCTTCGACATCTCAGCGATGAAAAGTTCCTGCTAGTTCTGCAGGTCTCACCACAGTTCCCTCTCCGGATATTGCCATCCCTCTGAAACTTCTCGGGTGCCCAGCTTTTTGTAAAGATTGAAGGGATTGTCTGTGGCATCCAATCCTCAGTCCAGCCACCGGCTTTTGAGCTTCAGCCAACACTTTCCGGACAAGTCATCCTCTGCTAACCCAACTTCCAACCGCTTTCAGACCCTGAGATCCTCACCTAAGTTGCCGTTTCATGGTTCTTAAGGTACCAACCAGTTCACTGTATTATCGATGTTTAGCGATTTTCGGATGGGACCTGGTCAACAAGCCTCCGGTCATACGTCCCCTTAATATTCGATGGTGGTTCAGAACTTGAAATATGGTTACTAAAACCAATTCTATAATCCCTTCCCCCAGATGTTTCTGGCAAATTGGGGACTGCTATTTTATTTGGTTTACCACCAACCAGTGTTTTTGCCAGGAATTGATAGTTTTTACGACCACCTCGGGATTATCCACATCTTTCAATGACTGATACCCCGAGATAAAAACTAGCATAGAAATGGAAAACACCCCTGGTCTTCAGCCAAACAAACCTCTACCTTCATGGTGGATTGTCCATATCGTTGTGCCAATTCGCTGGAGGCTAAACCCATACTAAACCATCCCCATCAAAAACTATCGCTATTCAGATGCTTAAACTAGTTAAATCCTATGATATCCAATAATGTTAAGCCTCGATTAACAAGCCCCTGGGCTGTCTAATTGGAGGGTACAATTTTGGTAGCAAACTATCACTGTTTCGGTCTGTTAGGCTCCTCCCCCGAATGAATCAGGCGTTTTTAAATGGATATTGACGGATATTGACATCAACTGATGATTTTCCGCCCATGAAACCCCGTAAAATTGTCCTCTAAACCTGGCTATGGCTAGCTATTTTCATGTTTTCGATGCTCCACCGGAGCAGCTCCCAACCTCCAGGCTCCCGCACGGCCGAAGCGTGCCAGAGTGCAGTCCGGATCGAAGAGTCGCATCAGTAAACTGTTGATCCGCTCCTGGAATCGGGGGATTTGATGTCTATGATTTGGGGATGGGTCTGGTACCCCTGGTACCCCTGGTGAACCCCAAAATAGCTGGGATTTATGGATGTGAATAACCCACTAAAAATGTATCTATATAGGTATTGACCCATACCCATTTCTATGATTTTGATGTATAACAAAATCTGGAATCTAAAAATCAGGTGCTTTTTTATCTAATTATTTGATTTTTCTGTTTTCTTGAGCCAACAAAATAATGGAATGTTGTTTGAAAGATTTGACCAAAAATCTTGGATTTTTTGACACCACAAGGGGAAGTTGACCAACTAAAATGGAACTTGAACCAACTGGTGTTGAACCAGCAGAAAATGGTGGCCTGGTCAGATGAGTGGCTCAGCGAGATTTCAGGGGGCTACACCAAGAACTTGGGGGTTGACGCAATCAGATGATGGTTTGAAAACAGCAAAAATTTATAAAATGGTGAGAACCAGCTGAGAACTTTCAATTGTGTTTTTGAAAAATTCGGGGTGTGCTTCGGTTTTGATTGGAGCTAGTGGACCAAAAAAAAACAAAAATGTTTTGGGACGCCTTTGGGTGCCCAGAAACTTGGGATGTTGGAAACAAAGATGACGAGAAATCTTCAATTCCCCAAGAAAGCTGGATGAGTTGCAGAATCTCAAGATTCAAGAGGTTGCATTTATTCGCATGTGGAAAGTCTTCGTGAAGCCTGCATCTGAGCACCAAGTTTCGGTATGTTTTACATGCTGTCGCACATCCACAAGGAGCTTTGAGGCGTTGAGTCCCAATGTGTTTTGTTTTGTAAAGGTCCACAAGCTGACAAGCACACCTCAAGCGCAGCTCTGGGGCTCGGACGATGAGTGCTTGTCTCATGCACCACTCTCCGGTTTTTTCACCTGATAACAAGGATATACAAGGATGCTCGCTCCAACGCAAGGAGCAAATCATACGTCTCATGATATCTATTCTAAAATCACTCCCCATCTTTGACAGGAAACCCATGCTACTTGCCACGCCTAGGGGCGGATGCCCTCGGTCTCCTGTCTCGCTCCATGTGTCGCTCCTCTATTTCCAATTCATCCAAGGGACCGAAGAGGCTGGGATACTGCGACTCGAAGCAGACTTCGATTCCGTACTTCAGCCTAGCAAAAAAAGCAGCATACTGGGCTTTAAAAAAAACTCAATGCCACGAAAGTTTTGAATTACAGTATATATCCATGGCACTGAAGGTGTCTCTACGGAGTATGCGCATGGCACCCCAATGGTGCAGCATGAAACGTGCAGTAATGTGTAAAGTGGTCATCTCATGGCTTTTGCAGAGCCATTTCTATGTGGACGGAGGAAATGTACCACAACTGAGATGAACACTGCAAAAATGGTTTCACTAAAGATAGAGGAACATAGGCCCAAAAAAATCTATTGACATTTTAAAATCTACCACACAGAAGCAAGTTGAAAGTGCTGGCTAGGTCAAGAAACTTGCGACATGCATAGAGTTAAATCCCAGATTAATTGCCTTTGGTTTCAGGGAAAAATTGCACCCTGGAGTTTTCATCAGCCGAGCTGCGTGAGAAGAAGGCATGGCATAGCCAGGCTGATACCTTGGAACCGAGTGCCAGGCCACGAGATTGGGGGATTTCTAAAAAGCCATAGATTTTATGAAAAGGAAACTATATATATATATCCATCATTGTAGGATCTGCGATGCAGTCGACGAGTTTCGACTAGTCATCCACCCCGCGATCTCCCAGCTTGAAGATATGCCCATGCGCAACTGGCGTTTATTGTCACAACATGGAAGCCGGAAGGGTGCCATCTTCAGGTTTCCGCACCTAATTTGGTGTTCTTGTGTTTCCGCTCCAATCGTACCCAAATCCTCAGAACAGACGCAAGTGTGTGGCAGCAGAGATTCCAGCAATTAGTGGGTATCATACTTTGTGGCTTGACGTGAGGGTATAACGGG